>VZTM01040870.1:104679-157648 GCA_013400555.1 Jacana jacana | reverse complement strand
CAAGCCAGGATGCCCTTGGCCTTCTTGGCCACCTGGGCACACTGCTGGCTCATGTTCAGCCTCCTGTCGACCAGCACCCCCAGGTCCTTTTCTGCCAGGCAGCTCCAGCCACACTGCCCCAAGCCTGTAGCGATGCAGGGGGTTGGTGTGGCCCAAGTGCAGGACCTGGCACTTGGCCTCATTGAAGGCCATGCCATTAACATTGGCCCATCTATCCAGTCTATCCAAGTCCCTCTGTAGAGCATCCCTGCCCTCAAGCAGATCAACACTCCCACCCAACTTAGTGTCATCTGCAAACTTACTAATAGTGTTTTCTATGCCCTTATCTATATCATCAAAGAAGATATTAAAAAGGAAAGGCCCCAATACTGAGCCCTGAGGAACCACTTGTGACCGACCAGCTGGATTGAACTCCATTGAGCACCACCCTGGTTAAAGCCTTTTAATTTTGCATGGATGTAGGCAAAAGTTTGAATGCTTTGTCAGATACAAAGGATGAACTGGGACCAGCAAATGGTCCACTAAGGAGGTTCCTCAGCTGGGGACAGTCCAGTCTGGGGTGGCAGTTTGCCCAGAGGGCCCTTTTGGGGTGCTGGTCACGGTCTGACATCCCCGAGCGTCTCTGGCGATGAGAGGAGAGGCAGCGGGGAGAGAAGCAGGAGTTGTATCGGTAGATACAGACTGCACACAGACAAACCTCTCTAATCTTCTCTATTAATAGAGTTGTAGCAAACACTCCCCATGTGGCTGGGCAGTCACGCTGCCCTGCAGTACTGCTTACCCACTTCTGCCCTGAAGGCTTAAAGTCTATGCCGTTACACAAGAGCCGGAAGCTTTCTTCTGTGTCCCTGTTTCCCCCCCCTCCACCCCATTCCCCCCAGCTTCCCTTCAAGGAATCTTTTCCTGCCTCATTCGATGGTGAAGAACATAGGGGTGTTTTGAAATACGTTGTGTATCTCACTCTAGACTTCTTCACGTAGAGTCTGTGGGTATTTCCTCTTAGATCTCTTACCTAGTCAAAAGGGGGGGGGGGGGGGGATTTTTGAAAAAAAAGAAAACTGAGTGGTTCATGTGTCAGAATTTTTATATGGAATGAGATGCTTTGCTGAAGGCTTCTTTAGTATTGGTGTTCGTGTTGATTGTTCCAGTGCAGGGGGTAATATATTGCTCAATTATTGTAATTTTTGGAGGGAGCTGTTGCAAAATATTCCTCTTTTCTTAATACTACTGGCTGTTTTGAAGGGTAAAGGTCCAAAAGTGTGTTGCTCCTGCATGGCAAAGCCCTAGCTAAAGGAAATTCTATTTAGCCAAGTCCCTCCCTGGCACAGAAAAGGTCCTTCCCGAGCAACCCCTTTCTGACGGAGCAGGTCTGGTTCACTGGGAACAGCCTTCTCCTTCATTCCTCCTCCTCCTCCTCCCACCCCCCTGAACTCAGCATCTGGTGGAAAGAGCATGTGATGCTTATTTCTAAAGGCAGCAAAAGAAGCTTTGAAAGTCTAAGACTGTAATTGGTTGTCTGCCTTTATCCTTGGAGCTCTGGGGAGGTTTCAGAAGTAATAACTGTTACTTAAAGTAGATGAGCTTCTTGTGGCTTTCTTAGAATTGGAGAGCACGTTAGTTGTCGGGTGCTTAAGGAAGCATCTGCCTGTCTGTAGCTTTCAAAACATTTTGGAAGCAAAGAACTTAGGTTTTTCCTGTCTTCTATATGTGGATGGTGAGAAGTTACTCCTCAAAAATTGTGTTCTTACACAAATGGCCTGCCTTGAGTGAAGAGATGTGAAGGAAAAACAAGCTCCTTTTAATGATACTAAATTTGCTCAGTAACTTACTCAAAGCTATTGGTACCTCAAATGTCCTTATCTATATGGTTACTACTTTGCTGCTTTCGTCAAGAATATAGTCATCTTTCGATAAGGAGACTGGAGGTGGCAGTTTCCACTAGAACAGGATGGATAGCAGAGGCCTTGCACCCCCTGATTTCAGCAGAAGTCGGGGTTTTCCACTGCACTCTCTTCACCTTAACAGGGTGTTAATCCACGGTCAGGGCATTGCCAGTATACCTTAACCGCTGCATAGTTAAAGCAGTCTTGATTTGAAGAACTGCATTGTCCATTGGTGAGAACGGAAAGTTCAGGCTAACTGGGGATGTGTTACACTGGGCAGTGACTGTGTGGGTATTTGAGCTAATTGTAGTTGTTCCTTTATTCATTCTTGTACTTGGGCTTCAAAGTGAAGAGCCTGGCTCCAGTCCTGTTGTGAGACACGTAGCCCCTTTCTCCTGGGACAGTCTCAAGCTCTTCTGTCCTCATCTCAAGTAAATGAAATGCAAGTGAAAAATAGAATGTCCCGCAGCCCCAGGGCAGTGCCACCTTTCTGCAGCTGTGAGGATCCCGGTTGTTTCAGAGGTTTTATTCTAGTGTGTTGTTGATTACCGAAACGACACTACAGCCAGACCAGATCTGCTGATAAAATGCATTTTCATTAAGGAGAAGAGTGGGGATGCAGAGCAGGTTGTCAGAAAGAGCCCTGTAACTAAATTCATTAAGTGTGGATCACAGTGCAGACAAGTGGGGCCGTATCTGCTCCGCTCCACTGGCTCTTCAGACTCTGAAGTAATTCATTGTGATGTCCTCAGACTGTTGTCCCCAGCTCAGGCTGACAAAAGACAGTTCCGTTGCCCTCACCCTCAGTCTCACGTGCTTACACACATGTGCCAAGCTTTGGGGAAAGGTCTGGAAAGAAAACCAGCCTGCCACAAGTATCAGATTAGAGTGGGGTGAGGACTGAAGGTCTTATTTTCCAACTGAATGGGGGGGGAGTGTTAAATACAGACTGCTTATTGACTCTGCTATTTTATATGGCATTTTCTTTTCCTCCCATAATTACTCTGACTCAAAACTAACCACAGACCTTTGAGCTTTGTCTTCAAAATTGCACAGCCAATTAAGTATACAAAATTATTCAAGAAACCATAGATCTGGTAGCCATCCATAACGTTGATCTATATGATCTTGATCATATTTTTGTCTGATGTGCGCTGCTCTAGGAGCAGTAGGGTTTTGGACTAACATCAAGGGGCCTAATGAAGTTTTGGCACAGAAGCCCATAGATGGGAGACAGTTGCCCTGGCAGCTCACCATTGCCATTATTATCTGCACTGGAGGTTTTGTGGCTTGGGATGTGCACAGATCTTGGGCTTTCCTGGTAGAAACCAAGAATGTTGTCCTACACGTGCTGTGAAGACACCGGGTTCTAGCAGGATGGGACTTTGTAACCGCAATGGTAAGTTGTGGTGCCCTAATGGTCTTGAACCTGGGCACATGGTTTGTGCTCGGGAAAAGTGCCAAAGTAAGAGAGATTAGAGTCAGATGAACTCAAGAGGGAGAAGTTCTGAAAAGCAAGAAGGTCGAAGGTCTGTTAACAAATGCCGGTTTTAAAACAAAAAGGTGGTCTGGGCTGGTGGCTTTTGAGTTGCATCACCATGTTGAATCGGGGAATATTCTGTGCTCTCCGGAGGCACTGGAGAACTGGGGAAGAACCCAAATCAGGGCAGTCTGGAGCTTGGCAGCTGCCTGTCCAGGTGCTGCAGGAGAAGCTGGCAGAAGAGCACCAAGAAACCCGTCTGCGGTCCGTCAGTTTAAAGCCCCTCCTCCCCTTTCCTGGCTTCTTAAACTGCCTGGTTGCTGAAGTTTGTTATGTTCTAGCTGGTAGTTGGGGAAGAACACTGTGCCTGGTAGAGAGCTGGAATTAGTGGAAATCACAAGGGGAAGGCTTGTCCTTTTATGTAACATTTGAAATTAAAATGAGATTCTTGGCTGGCAGAGTGGACATGTCTCCACAGTACAGGAACTGATGCCTTGGAGAGGGTTTGAAGCTGGAACTTAAGTGCAGTTATAGCAAGAGAGCCTTGGTTTCAGTTCAAAGAAAATGGGAGGAGAAAATCTGGTCTGCAAACGGCTTTTTAATTACCAGAGCTGTGACCCCACAAGCAATTCAGCAAAGATTGGGGCAAAGCAGATGTGTTCATAGAGGAAATTTTGATTTTTTTTTTTCCTTGCTGAATCTGATGGCATAATTTCCCTCAGCTTTGGTTCCAACAGGAGCCGAGCCCTTAATCCTTTCCAACTGCCAAACCTGTGCTCTGTTTTCCTGGAAGAGCCGTCCCTCCGTGCGCCCAGATCCCTGCTTCGTTCCTTCTCCCGCGGCAGCCGTGCTCCCGGCCCTTCCTACGGACGGGGCACCGGGGAGCTCCCAGGCAGCCCAAACCAGTAAAATCCCCTGGAGGAAGAGGGGCCATTCTCTCTCTTTACCTGCTCTGACCTGGCTTGCGCTAGTCCCCATCACCAGGCTCCACTTGACCAGTGGGAAGTGTGAGTTGAACTGGTTTGTTTTAGACCACGGGGCAGGGAATTCTTTAAAAAGCTGTAACTTTTAGTTTCCAGTGGAAGGGCAAAACGGTCTCTCAGCCAGTGGAAAAGAGGGTTACAATTGCACCAGCCAGGAAGCAAGCACATCGTGTCACAAATAATCAGCTGTCTTTTCAGATGTCTCTTCAAAAGAAACAGATAAAATATTGGGGAGGTATTTATTTGAGGGATTTTACACCAACAGAGAGAGAGTTGTCAGCTCCTTCATACCTGACTTTTACTTTCTTTCCGGCTCTGTGTGGCTTATTTCAGTTTTCCCATCTGTGCTGCGGATATCACACTAAGATGGGTTTGTGCTTCTCAGGCTTGCCCATAGCAGAGGGATTTCCTAGGAGAATCAGGGAACAGACTCACTTTGAATGGTAGATCTTTTGTTGAGCAATTACAGAAGATCCATAGAATTTTGAGGCTGGAAGAATGGAGATTAAAAATCCAATGCTTGTTGAATATTCTACAGCATTGTAGGATATTCTACGTACTAGCAGTGCCTCACTGTTTGCTCCTTAGGATAAGTGCAATCATCAGGTGTCATCTGGCCTAAGTTTTGTACTAGAAGAACAAAAGGAAAGAGATGTTGAGACAGGAGAGAAAACTCTTCTCTTTTATGCTAGCCAAGAAGCCTTGAAAATGGATGACAACTTATGCCAGGGACTGTGTAGAGTGTTCTAGAAAATAATAAAAAATTGCCTTTACAAACCAAAGTCTTCAAAGGGTACTCTGTAGGAATTTGCTTCAAGTCTGAAATAAAGTAGTCCAGTCCCTTTTCACTTTTTCTGTTGTAAATTTTGGATGTGATTCCATAGAACTGGGAGTTTTCTGCACAGGTCGGAGAGAAGCTCAGTTCCCAGTGTTCTAAGATGAACGTCGTGTACTCCCATATGACTGAGACATTCCCCCTTTCCGTGGGACATCAGGGCCTGGCCGGGGAGCTGCCTTTGCATCGGTATCCGTGAAGGAAAGTCAGGCCTTTTCACAACCATCCGACGAGAGCCCCTCGCGGGAGGAGACAAAGCGAGTCCTTGTAGGCTCCTCAAAAGGAAGGGAGGGCAGGTTAGTTCCACGAGGGGGTTTTTCACAGCTCCTTTTTATGCCTGTGCAGAACAGGCGCTCTCTGAAGCGCTCTCGACTGTGGTTTGTGAAGATTCCCCACAGGTCAGACTGGGGGGACACACTGGCAGCCAGCATGTGTGCTGTGAAGGCAAGAATAGAAAGCAAATACTTCCCATAATCACACGTCCCAAAATGACAGGGTAAAATGAGTACTTATGCTTCCACCAGAGCAGTGAAAAATGGGAAGATGGAAAGTCTGGACTCCTGCCCAATGAAACCAAAATTGTAAAAAAGAAAAATAAAACAAATGCTCCATACGCTGCCTCGAGCCGGCGCTGCAGTGGGGTAGGGTTTTTTTCTCTTTTAAATATATACAGTAGATGAGCAGTAAATCTTCTTACAGCTCCATAGAGCAGCATTATTTTTAGCTTTTTTTATTATCGAGACAACCCTTCATAGCTTTCAATCTGTAGCTGAATATATTTATTTTTTTTAATCCACGTGAAAGTGCAGTCCTTACAAAGACCTCTAATACCTTATTAATCATTTCTGGAGCGCGTCACAAAGAGGCTTTAGGAAGCAAGTGGTTCCAGCCATCAGTTGACGTGCTTGTGAAGCTTCAGGGATGCAGAGAAAGGGTCCTTTTCCCCACACTGAAGATACCTCTCATTTTGCATTTTTCAGTTTGATTTTAACTAGAAATGGGAAGGAAATCTGAAGGCAAGCGGGGGAGCAGAGAGCACACGCCGTTCTTCTGTGGTTCAGCCTGTTCTTAGACAGACTGAGGCCGCTCGTTCACAAAAGCACCACGTGGGCAATTCAAAGTTCAGTTCCCAAGCTCAGGAATCGTGGTCTCAGGAACCTCCAGAAGGAACTTTGAATACTTGTCCCTGGTGAAGGGGTGTTTCTTCTGAAGCGCCGTTTGACGGGGCTGTGCACCATAATACCAGCCTTGTGCCAGCGGGAGACTGGACCAGGCTGAGGGCTCTGTAGAAAAAAACAAGATGAGTACTAGTACTACCAGAGGGAGGGTTGCCACACACTGCCATGACTTCACTGTGCCTAAAATAAGACTTTACAGCCTTTCCTTCTAAGAAAAAAAGTAGAGGATAAACCTCATAGCAGCCTTTGAGAGTGGGAAACTATTACCCATTCTTTACCTACAGCTCAGTTCAAGTAACCGGTCCATGGTCGCACAAGTGAGCAAGTGAAGCTGCTGAGAAGAGAACCTCGAAGTTCTGTCTTTCAGTTCCCACTTGAATTACTCAATGCACTCTTCATGGAGTAGGAACAGAGCTCATACTCTGATTTCTCACCAACGGTCTATGCAAATACCTCCTGGAGACTTTCCTAGAGCTCTTCAGGCGTTACCAGCAGCACGAAATAGAGAGAATTGGGGTTGTAGCTTTTCATCACCGAGGAAGAAAAGCCATCCATTCCTGTAGAAAGGTGCTTTAGGGGATTCACATACTTGGGTTTATTGAACAGTGGTGCAGGTGATGGGAGTAATAATGTCTACGATTTTTTGTTTCCTTGTTGTGCTTTGACTCCCAACATTTCACCTTTTGTGGTGCCTCTCCTGCAAGGAGACGTTGATGAAGTATTAACAGCATTGTCCCACTAATGGTTAACAGTGAAGTTGCCAAGTGAAATAAGAAGGGCCTGCAGCATTCTGGTGTGCTTCACTTGCAGATGCTGTAACTAAATGCAGTGCAGTTGCCTGGAAAGGTAGTTTCAATCCATCTCTTTCACGGTGTGTATGGTTGTTGGCTATTGGAGAAGTTTATTCTTCAGAGCAAGCTGGTGTTGGTGAAGTACACCTGGCAAAACCTGGAGAATGAATAGAGCATCTACTGAGATGCTTCTTAATGTGCTTTTGCTCTGGTACAGCTTATGAGCTTCTGAAAATGCCTGTTTGGACCTAAAGGAACATTGCAGAAGGGTGAGAATGATTCTTGACTGAACTCCCACTTGGTCGTTGGCTTCTCTGAGTAAGTTAAAATGCTGCAGAGTTTTCCCAGTCAGATGTGTAACTGGCCAGTCCATTCCTTGGAACCCAGCAAGGACCTAACGCGGGTGGGTCTGTATAGAGCAGTGAAGGAAGACAAGCCTGTTCCTGGCTGGCAGGAATTTGCTGGAGGTTGTTTTTCACTGCTCTGGGGAACTTCTGGTATCCATAAATTGAAATAGGTGAAAAACTCGAGGCATTTAAAATAGGTGGAAATCCACAGACTCGTTTTTACTGGTAGATCTGTAGTATCAGAGGGTTTTATTCTTGACACATCTTTTCAAGTAGAACAGAATTAGTGGTAGTTTCCACAGGGAGGATACTGGAAATTATTTGCTTAAGATGGAATACATCAATCGGTAGCAAAGCTTGGAATCACAAGCCCTTTTCTGCTTGTGTTCCACCCGTGTCCTCTACAAAACCATCTGTCCTATCCAGCTTACTTAAGGAGGAGAGGTTTATTAAGAATAGGTGTCAGACTTGTCTTTCAGAACCCCCACGGCCTGTGGTTCAGGAGTGTTCGTCACCAGGAGGGTCTCACACCTTCCCCACTCTCCGCAGGGCAGTTGCTGGTTTGGGTGCTTGCCTGAACCTCCTTGGAGCTGAGCTGAGAGCTGTGAGCTCAGATGGTTGGATGGCAGTTTTTAACAGGAAAAACATATTAAATGACAAACAGGTAATTTTTAATCAAAGGCTTGCTAAGTTAGTGGGAAAACCCTGCTGACCCAGGAGACCCCAAGTGACCATCAAGTCCAGACCAGTTGGATCTGGTGCTTCACTATTGGAGCACGGACCGGCTGCAGCTTTAGCGCCCAGCACCGACACGGGCACTTGGTGCTGGTGGTGAAATGTGCTCGCTATTGGCTTTCGGCTCTTTCAGTGTATTTTTATCTTCTGATGTCTGACACATTCTGAACCCAGGCAGTCTCTCTCTGGGGTTTCTCCCAGCTTATATCAGACCGGCGTCTGGTCTTGTGGTTTGTGCCCCTAATGAGAAAGCTGCTTAATTTTCACACCCAGACGGAGCATCAGATGAGACAGGAAGCTCCACCCTTTCTCATGGTGTAACTGAACTCAGCTGTTTGCATGAACCAGCAGCAGCAGCACTAGCTGGAGCAGAAGGATAGCATGCTATCTAGAGATTTACAGCCCTTGGGGGGGGGGTAATTTTTCCCTGCTCTGGTTATTAGTGCTTCTCTAGCGGCAGAGTTTTCAATGGAGATGTTTCTGATTTACACCCGAGGTAGGAAAACGAAATGGAATTCTTCAGCCTCCCAGTATTTTCCCAATTAATTTTTTTAAGAGACTGAAACAGGGATTTGTGTGAGTTGGGACAGCTTGATAAATTTTGGCCATGCTAAATCTTTCCCTTCTAAAGATGCCATGATTTCTGCCGATAGGGTGTCTGTATTCCCAGTCCATCATTAACAGGAGCGGACTGGGCCAAGGGACAGGCTCCCCATCTCATCAAAGCACCCGCCCAGAGCCCGCAGTGTCCCTTTAACTGCCTGGCTTGTGGGCAGTGGGGACCGGTAGCCCCGTGCAGTGTGGGCCACTGCACCTGCTCCCGGCCTGGCCCGGCTCCGAGCTGCACCGATGGGCACCACCGTGCCAGGCTGGCACTGCCACGCTCCACGGGAGCAGCGGAGGAGATCTTCTTCTGTCACTTGTGTCACTCACCGCACACAGCGAGGAGGGACCAAGTGTCATCTGCTCAGCCCGGTGACGTAGTGTCAGAAGTAAGGTAGGGAAAAGAAAGTGAATTAGGTCAGGAAATACAGTTTGGTGGATCCTCAGGCACCAAGAACTGGCTGTGAGTGCTCCCAGATCTTAGAAATGAAGGATTTTTTTCTGGGCTCCTGCTCCGTTCTGTGTTGTGATGAAAAGAAACCCCCAGGTATCGTCCTGGTGGCGCTCGGGCCACTGGTCCTCTTTGTGGGACGGAGCACTGGGTGAGGCTTGTCTGTCTGAGAAGTAGGGGCCACAAGTTCTTTCTACCAATCTCGTGGCTTATTACTGGAGTATTTAATTGAGGAGCAAATGTGATCAGACACGTGAAATGTGGCCCTGGTTGGCTAAAGCCCAACGGGGGCTGCTTCGTTTCAGCTTGCCTCAGAACGGCTGACGTTACAGTTCACGTGCCCACGTTTCCCTTTAGAACGGGCTTTTAAAAATCTTTTTTAGTAAATTTATAGATCTTTCTGTATCTGTTTTCCCTCAAAAATCGATTGCTTCAGAAAACAACAGTCCAAAAACTTAAGTAAATGTTTTGCATAGATTTTCGGGGCCAACTTTGTATCGTGATACTTCTTACATCTGTGACTGCAGAAAATGTACATTAACAACTCCCTCTGCCCAGCACAAACCCATTTGACAAGTGATTCAGTTGTGGGCAGTGGAAGAGAACCCGAACAGGAAACAGGGAAATATTCATTTCAGTCTTCTAGGGTTTGGGTTCAAGGTTTTTGTAAGCCATTTATGGAGAGGGCAAAAAAGTTACGTTGGATTTTCAGTATTTCTTTTGCAAGTTCGTATGTTTCGTTATTTGGCAAAGAGAGAAGATGAAATAAAATCATCCAGGCTTGAGGCAGTACCCAGGTTTGCTGGCTGCCGTGGCTGGAAGTGTCAGAGGGGGGTATGCTGTTGCCTGGAACCCGTCCTGGAGTGGGATGTAACGGGTGAGTCAGACCAAGGGAAGATTCTGTGCTCGGTATCTGGTCTTGTTGTAAGTATCTCCCTAGGGTTGTCAGCAGATTTGCTTCTGCCTCTTCCAGCATCAGAAGGATGCACAGAGCAAGCAAAGTAAGTGTGGGAGATTTGATTACTGACCTGCTTTGGGTAGTTACAGGTGGAATCTTTGATGTGTTCATGACACTTGGACGGTATTTCTGTGGAGGGGGACGGCAGTGTCCGCAGTGGGGTGTCCAAGGAGAGAGGGATGTACAAGAGCACAGACTGAATCAAGTGACTATAGGTGCAGTCAGAAGCCTTCTCTTTCCAGAGTTTCAGAGCTGAACCTCCATTTCTTGGTCAACAGCAACACGTAGTGCCTTGGTGTTTCACAGACCGGGTAGGAAACTACTACAACTTCTGCTTTTCTGTGTTGCTGAAATGGAACCTCAGTACACGGTGGGGGTTTAAGCACGGACTGAGGGGCAGTTCCTGCCTCACCCAGGAGATGATCTGTGTAACTGAAACAGGGTAGTGGATGGAAGGAGAAGTGGTGGAGGTCATCACAGCAGTTCAGAAAGCTCCTTGGCAGCAGTACTTTTGTGAATCCAGCTGAGGTGTTTTGTCACTGCAGAAGCACCAGTTTATTAGGAACACCGAGGAGTCCTGTGGTGGGAGAGGACTTGGAGTTAGAAAAATCTACGTGTCCCATTTAGCACCTGCTTTTCTCTCCCCCTTTTTTCACCCTATTCCCAGTTGTGGGGAAGGCAAACCTATTTTTCCCTCGTGCAGGCACTTTGTTTACTGCCTTTTTTTCTAGCAGTGGCTCATGTTTTCAGATCAATACTGGCTCCTGGCAACAAAAGGCTGAGCATCATTTCCCAGTTCTGTGCTCGGAGCCCTCCTGGTCCTTGGCGTCAGCCTTGATTTCCCAGGGAGCGAAGGGGGACGGTGGAGAAAGCTGGAGAGGAGAGATGATTTCTTTAAAAATGCAAATGAGATCATTCTATTGAAATGCCTCTCCTCAAACCTGAGCTTGCTCTCCTTCTCCCAGAGCAGCTCGTTTTCACTCCTGCCCCGGGGTTGCTGTCGTGCCGAGGGGGTCCCAGGTCCAGGACTCCAGCCCTGCCCGGACAGAATGTTCTGCAGAGCCGAGCGCGGATGGTCGGGGGGAGGGATGGGTTTCCATGCTGAGTCTTGCCACCTGTTGCCTTTTTCATTCCAAGCCCCCCTTCCCTCTCCAGCCTCCACCCCAAGATCCCCTCCCCACACAGCTCACCATCCCCAGTGGATGGGGCTGGGATCAGTAGTCACTTGCCAAATACCTTTCTAATGCTGTCACTAATTCTGCACAGACAGCATCTCTGAAAGCAAACACGAATCTTTTCCAATGCATTGTCCTGCATTTTCTACCAAAAAAAAAAGCATCTAGGAATGCCTTTTCTTAGTGGAGCTGGATGGGAGGGACTGTGCCGCAGCCACTCTGGGAGTCAGCCCTGGGGGAGCCTGAAGCTGTGCCCAAAGAATCCTCTGCAAATCCATTGAAGCTGGCATTTGGCACCGACACGGGCTAATTTTGTACTTGGGGTTACACATATACACACCCATGTCATTCTTCCTCATCTGCTACATATGGAAAGCTGCCCCGAGCTCCGAGTGCCAGGGAATGTTTTACTAAAACCTCCGGAGCGGGTTTGATTACGTTACTGTGTGCACTGGGCTGGGGACGCCGCGCCAGGGGTGGGAGCTGCCAGATGGACCGGCATTAGCCTTCAGCCCGGGTCCCACACTGCTTCCATGAGAGCAGTCAGCTCTTCATGGGCATGAGGTCAGGATTTCCTCCTAGTTAAGGTGTGCGAAAGGGGTGGCTTCGCTCTACTTACGTAGCTGTTGGGTTTGCCTGGGAGTCCGCTGGGAGTCTGGAGAGGGGCATGTGAACAATCCTGCTTTCAGTTCCCTGGGTCCTCTTCAAGTAAAGTGAAGCCATCTCCGAGTTCTCAATTTAAGGTGCCTTGAAGGGGACTAATTTTTGGAACACAAGACCTTGGCAAATAAGATCCTTTCTTCTTTGGCAGATAGACCCGGGTTTGAAGCATTTCAGGCTCTCCCAATGTTGCTGTGCCTTCGCAGCCTTGTGTTTTGCAGACACACCTGTATAAATACTTGTTTGTCTGCAAAAACCAGAGTAAGGTGGAAGGATGAAAGAATTTAATGTAAATGTGAGCAGTTTCTAGTTGTTGCAGAAGTTCTGCTGCCTTACCTAGAACCACGTTGAATGGGAATATGGAAAGGTAGAGAGTTCAGGATTGCAAAAAGAGAGGAAATAAAGAAAAAGGAATGGAAACTGAGGTGGTGTGTTTCTCTTACTGTTCCTAGTTGTGAGGCAGCATAAGGTCCAGAACCTTCTCCCTCCCTGCTGATAGACGTGTTTGTACTGGCAGGGCTTCAAGCTGGTATCCCCACTGCACCAGTTAAACCAGTAGTTACCAATTTTTTTGCAAGCCACTTTGGGACTATAGGAATTTTATTCCTTCACAGTGTTGAAGGAAAGGGGTTTTGCTTGCCAAAGGGCTTTCTTATGCTTGAGGATGATTTATGGGCCAAGCTGAGCCACTTGTGGAAAAGGCAAAGCAGCTCTTGGCAGCACCCCCAGAATCCACTGCAGCTGTGGGGTAGTGAAGTCATCGGCATAACAACCACTGCAAACAGAATAACAAAGTCTGTTCTGTTCTCGTTTAAAATAATCTTTCCAGTTCAGCAACCACATTAAACCTTACCTTTCTGCATACAAAAATAATAAAAGGCAGATAGTTCTCTGCAGAGTGGTGTGAATGTCTCGCTCGCATCCCTGCCTGTCACTCCTGCACCATCTACACTTTATCCAAGTATTTCAAATGAAGCCACGTTCTGTCATATGTGTCTGTCCCTTGTTTTCACTCCTTTGGTTTTCCTTAGGTTTAAAAATGCAGAAGAAACTCCAGTCTTTCTTTCTTTTAAATACAAAATTTGCTTTTGCTTTATAACCTGGTGTTAAGCTGATTGCAAAATGAGTAGTTCTGTCTTTGATTTTTCCTGCCTGTCTTTGTTTCAGGTCTCATCAGACCCTCCTGCTTCCAAAAAGCCCAAAATAGATGACTCTGCTTCCCAATCTCCAGCTTCTACTGAGAAGGAAAAACAGTCCAGTTGGTTACGGTCCTTATCCAGTTCGTCTAATAAGGTGATTGCTGAATATTGTGTAATCAGGAGAGATCAAATTAGCGTGTGGCATCCCTCTACTGAGACCAGAAGAGAAAACGAGGGGAAGAACATGCCCACATGGTCTAAATTAATTATAACACTTCTGTCCTTTTCCTGGTAAACCTTGAGCTGTGCAGCCCTCCCAGCCCAGTGGTTGCTCACCTTGGTTGTGACCATGGGGTAAGCGATTCCTTCGTGCCTTTGAGGTACAGGAATCCTGAAAGACTCAGGAGCCTTTTGTGCTCTCTGCAAACTACACAGAGCTTATGGACAAAGGGAAAACACGTGAGGTTTTACATTAGTACAATTCACCTCTTCCAGTGGGATCTACTCAGTGAGTAGGTCCTAACCAGTGGGAAGGAGTTCTGGAGACAACAGAATGTACTGGAAAGCATCACTAGCTCTCCATCATGATTTCTAGTTGCTTGTATTGACTTATTTTTCTTTCCTCCCCTTCCCAGAGTATTGGTTGTGTCCATCCCCGTCAGCGTCTCTCCGCTTTCCGGCCCTGGTCCCCCGCTGTATCGGCAAACGAAAAGGAGCTCTCGACCCACCTTCCCACACTGATCCGAGACAGGTGAGGAGACCCCGCTGGAGGCAGGCTGGGCCCAGAGACGGGCAGCTTTGTTTCACAGCGAGTTGCTTTGTGTTTGTTCCCCTGCACTGGTAACTGCTGGCTTTGGGAGGTGCTCAGTCAGTCCACTGGTATCGGATGCAAAAGCATTTGCAGCTGCAGTGATTTAATTTCCAGAAGGGAAATGAAAACAAGTAGTGATAATTCTGTGCATCCATGAAATAGGTAGGTGAAACGTGCCACAAAAGTCTGAAATCTGGGCTGCTGCTGTGAATGTATTGTCTTGGGGGTACGGTCATTGGAAGTTCTTATTGAGTCACTCTCTGAGGGCAGGGGGACAGGGACCAGCCCTTTCCAGTCAACTGCCAACTGGGAGCTGCCGCAGCTCTCAAGAGCAGAGGAGGAGGAAGGGCTGAATGGATATCACGGGCTGCCCCCTGCCCTCTCGATGGTCCTGGGAGTGCTGTGGGAGACTCCTCAGCCTGTAAGAGCCGTCAGAAAGCTGAGGCTGTGGGCCAGGGTCTGCTCTTGGGTAGGAACGTAATCAAACTGGCACAAGAATGAGTCACCACCCGTACTAGGTGGGACTCCTGGTGTGTCAGATAGAAGGAGAAGCGTCAGGGCAATTACACGTTCCTTTGCCAGACTTGAACTGTTCGGTCTGAAAAACCTTAGTGCCAGATTTCTGTCTGAGGGTAACGGTTTCTTTGGAAAATCTGACTGAAGAGGCCAGGTGTTTGTAGGGAGCGTTATGGAGAACATATTTTGCTGCCCTTATGAACAAGTTTCTTAGAAACCGTGGGGACTGATTTAAAATAAAATACAAGAAAAGGAAAGCCCAGCAGCACATCCTTGCTTTGGAACAGACCTTTCAGTCAGGTGGGGAGAGAAGGGCTAAACGGTGTCAGAGAGTGCCCCTGGTATCCTGGTGAGAAGTGTGGCCAAGTTAAGTCTTGGGAAAGAGCCCACCATCAAGGGGTTGGGGAGAAATAGATGGTCTTTGTGACCTTTATCAAAAAGTTTGGTGTGTTTGACGTTATGTTCTTGCTGCCCTTGACACGAGTCCGTGGGGACGCTGAACGGTGGCTCTCATCCACGCACTCAGGTGTGTGCACTCCCGTGGCCTCTCCCGAGGAAGTGCCCTTTCCCAGTTTCCAGAACATGTGGAAGAACAGGAGGAGATGGTGCAGTTGGGTAGAACAGTAATGCATGAAGGCCATTATCATTTTTAGACTTTGGGGATCTCATCTCTGGTGCTCTTAGAGCATGTGGCACTTCCAGTATGATCCCTTCTGAACTGGGTGGAGATCAGCTCTGTAATCCCTCTCTGTGTTAAACGAGTGCAAAATGCTGCAGAGATTTGGGCAGATTCTTACCTGGTGTCAATCAGTGGAATGTCACTGTCATTCCAGTAGGTGTCTAAGTGTCTTGCAGCTTCAGTGGAACCCTTGCACTGGGAAGCATTTCAAAGCCAAGAATATGACTGTTTTCTCCTCCCTCTGAAACAGTTTTTACTCCTACAAAAGCTTTGAGAATGCCGTGGCCCCCAACGTGGCGCTGGCACCTCCAGCCCAACAGAAAATTGTCAGCAACCCGGCCTGTGCCAGCGTGGTGCCGCGGAGCAGCGAGCCCCTGAGCGGCACCGTCCAGCCGCGGAAGAGGAAACTGGCTGCCGAGAACCCGGTTATCCCAGAAGCAGCAGCCACCGTCACGGCCACCGTTACTGCCACCGAAGAGGATAAGGAATCGGAAGCAGAAATTGAAGTCGAGACCAGGGAAGAATGTAAGTGACGGTTACATCTGCCTTTATTTTGGTTTCTTGTGCTGGATTTTCCCCAGTAATTCACACGAGTTGGCTCTTCGGCTCCAGGTGTGGTTTAAACTTAGCTCTGGAAGCCTAATGCCCGACTGGGATGTAAAAATACAGCCTGAAGTAATAATGCAAACCAGGAATGGAACACCAGCTGGGGGTGCTTTCCTGGGAGAGGAACGTGCGGTGGCAAAAGGAAGCACCTGAGCCTCCGGTCCCCGCTGTCTTTCATCAGAGCAGGGAGGTTTGTGAGCTGTTCACGTGGAAAGTGACCGTTTGCTCTGACCAAGAGCCTTCTAGAAAGGTCTTTGTGGGGAAACACACAAACAGCCTGTGACAATTCCAGAGCACACACACCTGAAGTGTGGCATTTTGTGTCAAGGAACGTGGTCACAGTTTCAGTGCTGTTCCCTGGAGCTGAGTAGGGAAAGGTCAAGAGCCACCCTGTCCTTAACCGGTGTTCCCAAACTGGGCCTTGTGTTCCCAAACTGGGCCTCTCCCCGAGGTGAAGACACTGGTGTCACCTCATTAATGTCATTTGGATAATCCCGCTGCTGCCCTCAGTGTGTTCAGTCTTCACCCAGCACACCCAGGTTATGCAAGAGAAGACACTTTAGCGCCTGAAACCGGCAGGATCACGTAGGTTTCATTAAGAAATCTGTTTCTTGGCACCCGTGGAGAAAACAGTGACATAAATTCCACAGTCACAATTCAGGCAAGTTGGTCCCTTGAGTCAGCCAGGTTTGCATTTTCATCCCATTTCAAGTATCAAGAGTGTAAAACCAGTATTGTCTTTCTTTCCATTTTCTCCCTTCGCTGTGGGGTATCTCCTCGGTACAAAAGGGCCTCGCTGTATTTTGCATTGTAGTCGTTTTAGATGTTCTTTGATTAATTTTCGGTATTTCTGTTTTCCAGTCACCTCCTCCTTATCCTCGCTCTCCTCCCCGTCCTTCACTTCCTCCAGCTCAGCCAAGGACATGAGCTCCCCGGGGATGCAAGCCCCGCTCCCGGTCAGCAGCTCCTACGAGGCTGCGGCCCACTCCGACTCCCACAGCAGCGGGCTGGAGGCGGAGCTGGAGCACCTGAGGCAGGCCCTGGACAGCGGCCTCGACACAAAAGAAGCCAAAGAAAAATTCCTCCATGAAGTTGTTAAGATGAGAGTGAAGCAGGAAGAGAAGCTCAACGCTGCCTTGCAGGCCAAACGCAGCCTACACCAGGTACGGCTGAAATACAGCTTTCTCTTACCCCCGTCCCAAACGCTCCTCCGGGTGGAAACCCTTCCGTCACCTCATGTGAGAAAGAGTTCCCTTCTTCTTCCCAGAGAGCAGCAGCCTTTCCTGGGGTACTGCTTGTAGACTCAGCCCAGAAACCGGAGCGTACAGGACCCATTCCTGCATTTTCAGCTTGCCACCTGCTTTTGCCTGGGGCTATAGATCCACGGTTACCAGAATCAGCAGCTTTTCCGTATGGAAAAAATCCCCTGGTCCAGCACAGTTTATTTTGTTTTCATTTCACTGAACTAGAAACATCCCTGTCCGTATGGAGGCTTTTTCTGTCACTTTAAGGGGCTGGTGACAGGCCTGCCATCGCCCAGCCGAGGGAGGGTGTTGCTGGGCCAGAGGCAGTTGCTGGCTGAGCTGTGGGGCTGCGTTCAGCATCCCATCCGCCACGCTTCCTCTCCTCCATGTTTTGGTTTATGTATTTAAAAGTAAATATTTGTAAGCAATATTTATTTAAAGGTAATTTTTAAATATCCGAACTAAATAGGCAGCGTGTACTTAAAGCGGGGCTTGGAGGCAGCGGTTGGTGAGGCAGGGTCAGTGTCAGCGGGAACAGGGTGTCTGGCCATCGCTCTCTCCCAGTGCACGCACAGACGGTGCTGGTGTCCCCGCTGCCGGGGCCGCGCGAACAATGGCCTGGCTGGGAAGTGAGATTGTCAAGAGAGTGAATTTCCCATGACCCGGCTGCAGCGTTATTTAACAGAACCGTGGGGCTGTGAGGGTTTGACTCTGACAGAGGAAATGCTGCTTCTGGGGGAAAAAATGGAACTCTGGTTTCTAATTTAACTATTTAGGGGACAAGGCCTTGAGCAAGCCAGGGTTTTGTGCTTAGGGCGACCGTGTCCCTCAACAGCAGATGGTAAAAACTTGAGAGTTTCTTCCTTTGTGGCGTTAGGCTCGGGATCGTTATCACTTCCACTGCTGGCTCTCCCAGGGGAGCAGCCCCTGTGAAGGACTGGGCAGTGGGAGTGGCCATTCCCGATTCCTGGAGCAAAGCCTGCTCTGGATTTACCCCCAGGTTTTAGCCGGGAGTTTTCCAGCTGCTGCAACAGAGCGGTGGGGTGGCTGGTTGCCAGGAGACCTAGGGCCACACACACCAGTTACCTGGAGCAAAACAAGACTTGCCTCCAGTTAGAAAGAAGGTAAAACCAATTTGGTTCTTTTCTCACACGCCTGCAGTGGATTTTTTTAGGGGGCTTGACAAAATGGAAGCGTTTTACCGAGTTGCTCAGCGAGCGGTAACCGCCCGTGTTCCCCTTGGCTGCGGGCGGAGGGCACTGACAAATGGCATCTATCACAGCACTGTGTCTCCTCAGTGTCTGCACTCGAAGTGCAGCCTCGCAGTCGCTGTGTTTGGAACTTCCACTGGTGCAGAGCACATTGCTGGGAGCTCTCTCCAACTGCACTTCATCTTTATTCAGTCACAGATGGTCACAGCTATTTCACTTGACAAAGCAAAACGTGGCTGTGGCGTGTAGCTTTTTATTATCCAAGAATTCAGGGTATCTTGAGTGTGGGATCTCGTGTTGATCTAGAGGAGAGCTTGTACAAAGTCCAGAATGAGGTTTAGTCACGGTCATACCCAGCAGAAGGTGGGAATTCGGTGCGGGTCCCTCGTTGCAGTTCTGGGTTTTTGTGCTCATTCAGTCCCTGCTCCTCGTTTCTCACAACCCAACTGCTTTTGTGGTCTAGGAGCTGGAGTTCCTCAGAGTGGCCAAGAAAGAGAAACTGAGAGAAGCGACGGAGGCGAAGCGCAACTTAAGGAAAGAGATTGAACGTCTGAGAGCCGAGAACGAGAAGAAGATGAAGGAAGCCAACGAGTCTCGGATACGACTGAAGAGGGAGCTGGAACAAGCCAGGCAGATCCGGGTGTGCGACAAGGGCTGTGAAGCGGGAAGGCTCCGGGCCAAGTACTCAGCCCAGGTGAGACCCGAGCGTGGGAGGGTGCGGTGACGAGTCAGCCCTTTCTCTGGTTTTCAGGGTTAGCTCAGGTGTCTCTCTGTGCTCTCACGCCAATGGCCTTGTTTTGTCTGACGCCCTACAAGCCCGGCTCTGGCCCGTACGGCGTCCCTGCCCCGTCGTGGCCGTTACAGCCCTCGTCCCGCCGCAGGGCTCTCCCCGCCCCGCGCTCCCCCTGTCACTCGCACAGCTCCGTGCGGGACTCTGCAGGTTTGTCAGCTGAAAACCAACGCTTAGAGACAACTAAGACAAACACTAGACGTGGTTTCAGCTCCACTAATGCTCTGTTGGCACGGGCAGTGCATAGGGATCCATTTCAATACTGGAAATATTAGGCAGAGCCATTTTCTCTAATAGTATTTTTCCTTGAAATCAGCCCAGACCTACAGGAACTGTTTAACACAGGAGGCCCCTCAATGAGCGAAGCGCGGTGCTGGGAAGGGGGGGTGTTTACAGCTGTAATGCACAAGAAGAGCAAACTGTCAGGTCTAAGACTCCACTCTGATCTCAGTGAAAGTTCTAGGAATGCAGGAACATGTTGTTACAAGCAACATCTATGATTTAAGCTTTAGAACTAAAAAATCCCTCCCCGCCCTCTCCGCATCAGATTCGCTTGTAACTGAAGATTCTGAGGCTCATTTCAACCCTCCAAAGCCCAGGGAACAGAGAGCTCGGGCAGCACATCCCCACGTCCCGTGTTGTGTTGGTGTCATGGGGCACGGGGAGTGCAAGCTCCAGGCTTCCAGGCCCCCTGAAAGGACCCACCACAAGAGCCTGAGCTGGGAGCAGAATGGCAGCTCCTGGAGTTCCATGAGAAACAGCCCTGGAAAGGAATCCATTGCCTGCCCTGCCCTCTCCTTCCTCCAGTAAAACAGTCCCAGTTGCCCAGTAGCCAGTTCCTATAAAGGGCATAGTCCTACACCCAGTTTAACCCCTCACCACCCGCTGCGATAGTGGGGGGCTCTATAGAGCCAGCCCCTCTCCCGCAGGCTCCTCTTCTTCCAGGGTGTGTGTGTGTGCTCTGCCCCACTCCCACCAAGCAACCCTCTGCCCACTCTGTCCCCAGCACCAATCCTGCCCGAGAGCTGGGTGAGCAAGAGGCCAGGGTCAGTGTTAGCACAAAGAGGCGCAACTGCCCACATTTGAACTCCTGCCGCAGCGCTGTGTCCCTCCCTGCAGGTGGCCCAGCTGCAGGGTGTCTCCAGGCTGTAGCACACCTGCAGCAATGGTGACAGGAACTCTAGAGACCATGGGAACTGCAGCAGCTTCTCTGCCACGCGTGTTGTTAAACACACATGAAGGTGTGGTTACGCCTAAAGCGGGAGCTGCAGAGAATCTGCTGTGGTTTCTTTAAGGGGGGTTGGGGAGGTGGGAAATAAAACGCGGTGACAATCAGAAATTCTTCTAAGGCCGGGCTCAATAACGGGAAGGGGAGTGGTTCCAGTTGTACCAGTATGAGCCATGTCTGCCCAGGAGCCCCGCAGCAGGAAATGATGTGGGCTTCCTCCGAGCATCACAGGATGTCTCGCTGATAAGAGGTGTCCAGACTAAACAGAAGCCGAGAGGCCGCTGCGCTGGGCGGTGCCGGCACAGGCTTCCACTCCCGGGGGAGGGAAGAAAGGCAAGAGCAAGAGCAGCTCAAAGGGAAAACCCCCAGGCCCACCCGCAGCCCCCGCGCTGCCCAGGTGCTCTTCTAGCAAGTAACTTCCCCCTCTGGCGTCTCCAAGACGTCAGCATGGCTTAGGAACGCGAGTTGCGTAAGAAAATGTAAACCAAAGCTTTGTAGAGCCTTTCATAGTGAACACAAAGTTGGTCACGTTGGGTGAGTTTGTCACTGCTTATTCTTTGAGGAAACCACAATTCTCTAGACAGGCCGGGTCTGGGCAAGCACGAGGCAAGCGTGAGAGGAAGGAGGACAACTTCAGGGGCGTAAAGGTCTTTGTGGGAGCCAAGAGCATTAACCCCTTACCCGAGTATCAGCTTTAGGCCTTCCTTACCTTAATCCAGAGATCCAGCTCTGGATGGGGCGGTGGAGTAGCCTTCATTT
This sequence comes from Jacana jacana, assembly GCA_013400555.1. Taxonomy (NCBI): domain Eukaryota; kingdom Metazoa; phylum Chordata; class Aves; order Charadriiformes; family Jacanidae; genus Jacana; species Jacana jacana. The sequence continues at coordinate 136,586 of VZTM01040870.1, read as the reverse complement.
TAGCCCAAAGCAGGGGAGTTTCCTTTCCTTTCTCAGATGCCAGTAGCCAATAACTGCTAATGTTGTTTGTTTGTAGCCTAAAACTGTGTATTTCAAAGGGGTGTGGTTTTTCTGATGTTTCCACCCTTGAACCCTGGGGTGTTTCTCTGCCTTTGGTATCTGTGAGTGAAAACCAGGAGGGTTCGGCTGCCGAGGCCCTCGGGGAGGCTGAGGCCGTCTGTGGCTCCTGCTCCAAGCTGGGAGCCTGTTAGACCCCAGCAAGCCAGCTCTTCTGCGGCTGTTGGGAACACCTATTTCTTTAAGTCCGTGTCGGTGCCAAGCGCAGCACGGGGGGATGGCGCTCGTTTCCCCGGGAATGTGCAGGACCTACAGGTCACTGGGTGGGTGTGGGGGGGGTGTGTGTGTGAGAGTGTGGCAGCTGCTCTTTGTGGGCAGTACCTGGTGCTGTGACACGGGCTGGTCCGGGGCAGCTGAGGCTGTTTGTGGTTGCTCCTATCAATAACCATTGCAAAGGAGCTGACAGTGACCTCTGCAAACCCACCCCAAGCGCTGCCTGCGTGAAGAACTAACGCTTTAAGGAGTGTTACATTAAGACACTCTTAACTGCTCTGGTTTTCACCCTCCTTTCTGGAACTTAAGCCACCAGAAGTATTTAAGAATGTCCCAGCTGAGGAGTTCATGCAATGCACTTGCATAATTGCCCAGCAGCGAGGGCACCAGAAGTGGGGAAAAGGGAGTTCCTTCCTCACCTCAGTGCTGGTAGTCTTGTGCTTGAGGCACACAGGGTTCTCTCTGTGAACGCCCTGGGGTAAGGTCTGCAAAATCACAGGGGAACTGAAATACTGAAGGAGTTTATGATGTTTCTTCCTTTGCTTCCTCTAGATCGAGGACCTGCAGGTCAAGCTCCAGCATGCAGAGGCTGACAGGGAGCAGCTCCGGGCTGACCTGATGCATGAAAGGGAGGCTCGGGAACACTTGGAAAAAGTAGTCAAGGAACTTCAGGAACAACTGTGGCCTAAATCCAGCAGCCAAGGCAGCAGCGAGAACACAGCGAGCGCCCTCGAGAACTGACACAGCCTCCGACTGAGACTGCTGCCCAGTAAGGGAGGACGGGTGGGGAACGGGTGTAGGTGCATGTGAGAGTAGTGGTGTCTCGGCACACACGTCTATCCATACGGATTCCGATTACTTGGAAGGCAAACGTTAACTCTTTGTACCAGAAGCACTGAATTACGCCTCTTATTTTTTCCAATCCATATAGCACAACATCTTACTGTGCCTAGAAAACACAAAGTGTTTGTAAACAAAATACTTTTAAGTCCACAGCAAATTTTCTACTGGCAAACTCCAAGCAAGCAGCATCGTCCAGCTCGAATCAGAGTCCAAGGCGGGCACGGCCGTGGGTGTGTGTTGCCCTTCTGCCTGTTGGGACATTTTGGAATTTAAAAACAAACTTTTCTTATAAGCTATTTAAAAGAATTCATTACACAGACTTGGTATTAAAAAATTAACAAGATTTTTATAATGAACCTTTAAAAGCAAAACAAAAAAAACAAAACAAAAACCCTTCGATGCACAATTTTTAATGACTTGTTAAAGGCTTTGGGAGTCTCAACGCTGAGCCCTCTGGTGAGGATGCCATTTCAGTAGCAGTTTTCCAGCCGTCCAGGAAGCCATCGCAGTCCCAGTCCCCTCAGGTGGCTGCCCCACAATCGCAGAGCGCTTTCCAACGTCCAGCTTCCCCTCAGAAAGAGTTCTCTTCGTTTCCTGCCCCGAACACAGGAGGAAAGGAAGCTGCAGGACTGTGAAGGGGGTGGGTGGGAGGAGAAGAGGCTGCAGCCCTCGGTGTGTGCTGACCAGACCGCGCCAGCTCTTCTGGAGACGCCTTCGTCGATGCGTTCAAAAGACTCACTTCATCCAAGAGCACTTCAGCTTTGGGAAAGGAAAGACGGGAATAAAGGAAGGAACTGGATGATCTGATGGGAGCTGGAGCAGAAGACACGCGTGTTCCCAAGTCATCCTGAAACCTTCCCTTCAGCTTTTTCTGGAGAACTCACCTTCGTTGCCCCATCTCGCCCTGCGTTCAGTATTCACCTGCTTTTGCCCTGAGCCGTCAGTCAGGAGCTCAGTGCCCACGGGGAGCGCCGATACTACAGGAAAGAAACCCGACCTTTTTGCTGCTGTGAATAAGGCTACATCTTTGGGGAAAAAAACTTCCTTGTTCTTTAAAACCAGAAATTACTTTAATTTTGGGATCCAAGCCGCAGCCCCGGAATACAAATGCCGCATGCCCTCACTTCCTCTTGCTCTGGGTCTTCATGTTGTTGGTGTTGATTCTTTGTTTGTTTGGGGTTTTTTTGGGTTTTGGTTTGTTTGGTTTTTTTTTACAAACTGCACTTTGTCAGAATCTCACTCTGCATTTTATTCCATATTTCTAAAGTTTACAAGTTGAGCAATTCTAGACTCTCCCCGGCCTCAGTGATGCCCTGCCCGGCGTTTGCGGTGATGCGGAGGGAGGACTCGGCAGGTACAGTCCAGAGCCCTGCGCTGCTGCCCCGGCCCCGCCTGCTCTGCCTCCCCGGGGAGCTGGGCAGCAGCAGAGACGCTCCTGCTCCTGCTCAACAGATAAAGTTGGTGCTTTACTGAACAAGAGAAAAGTGATTTTCACCCGTAAACACTCACCCCTCACACACTCAAGCTTCTCAGCACGAAGTGAACATTTGATCTGGGGCTGCAGACGTGCCTTCCAGCTCCCTTCTCCTCCCAGCACCTCCTGCAGGCCGTGCTGACACCCTCCTTACCTTAAAGAATAAAAAGGAAAAAAAAAGAAAAAGAGAACAAAAAAAAAAAGAAAAAAAGAAAACCCTATGCATCCTCACACACAGAAGTTACTCTGAACGAAGACACCTCTTCCCAGTCACCTTCCTTTGCTTTGGACATGAATGCTTAAACATCATTTCCCAGGAGACAGGAAGCGGCTTCCAATCCGAAAATCATAGTCTTTGCTGACAGTACATTAGAGAGATTCCTTTTTCTTTTTTAAACAAGAGCTGTTTGCTTGAAACCATCCTAGTAACCATTCTAGTAACTGTGAGCATTAACAGAGAAGTTGATACTTATGTTCTTAGGTACAAAAAGACGAAATACGAAAGGAGCAGAAGTACTGGGACAGTGAAACTGTTGGGAGCAAGAACAGTCGTTCGCAGGAACCTGCCCGTCTCCGCAGGGTCTCCCCGGCGCTCGGGATGCCGCAGACTGAGCCCGGAGGCAGATCTCCTCTTCTGAAGTGCAATGCAAAAGGAATTTTGATTATGCTTAAGCAGGTTTTTTTAAATGTGTTTTTTGTTTTTTTTTTTTCTTCTTTGTATGTTTTTTTTCTGCGATTATTAAATCATATGCATGGAATTAAGATCTCTGCCATACGTATAGTCACTAATGGGCATTATTACTGTCTTATGTAAAGGGTTTCTTTCGTTACGCAGTATGCAGAAACATGTTCTCAGCCTTATGATTCCCAGATCTGTGTTATTCACCGATTTCTTCAAGGGAAACTAAACCATTTTCGCTGTAGTTGCTCGTTGTGCAGTTCAAGTGTCTGGTGTGCTGCGCTGCCACGTCACCAAATCACACAGAGAACCGACCTAGCCCCGCCCCCCCCTCCTCCCCGGCAGCTTCCTTGAAGCCTTACTTTGGAAATCGCCTGTGTTTGGGTTTTTTAACTCTGCTCTTTGTGCCTGTCCCTTATGACTCAACAAAAACTGGCTCTGGTTTTTCACAGGAAAAGTGTCCCACTTACCTGCAGCACGTGACGGAGTTTTCCTTCCCTGGGCGTCTGGGGAGGCGCACGCCTTCACGGGCACAGCTCCTTCTGTGCATATAATGCTTTTATCCTCCAAAATCAATGAAATCTGCATATTTTTTTTTCAAAGGAAAAATAAAATTAGCCCAGTAAATAGCCTTACAGACAGGAGCTGGTTTTGCCAGCCACCCAGCACCACCTCTGCTTCACACGGACGGGGATGAGGGCTGCAGGAAGGGACTCTGCAAAGCGAAGGTGCCGCTCTGGGTCCCGAGATTCCCGCACGTCTGACAGACGGCAGCGAGCGTCACCCCAGTCTGATCCACCCGAGGGGAAACACCCTATCAACCCCTTCCTACAAACGAGGGGCTTAAATCAGTACCATCAAATAAGGGGCAAGAAGACTGGGAACAACCGTCCTACACCAGCAGTTAATCAGCAGGAGAGGGTTAAGGGATAGGAGTCGATCTGAAATCATTTTCTCTTTCCTAAATACATTTTTAACAATAAAGTATGAATTGCTTCTGCAGAATATATAATTTATTTCTAGTTCTGAATTCCTGTGCCTGTCATTTCTTTTATAACTGTCAGGAGACAGCCACAGAGACACTAATTTTAGCAAAGGGCTGTCAGCACGGTGGGAACCTTGAGAGAAGCGAGTCCGTGGGGAGGCGCCGGGCGCGGGAGTTCCCTGTGTCACTCGTGGCTGCAGCCCTCGCAGGAGCACCCGCTGCCCCTTCAGCTGGAGGCGCTTCTGCGAGTCCCCGCTGCCTCCCAGTCTCGCTGCCCTCGCCAGCCTGGGAGCCACAACCTCCCGCCCTCTGCTTTCATCGGCTCTTTAGTTTCCTTTAAGGAGTTAAAAGGGAGAAGAGGTGTTTCATACAGGCTGTTGACTCTCCCTGTACTTAAAAATATATTACTTAATACTTGTATATTCAGTTCAATTACTCATTGTTTCTATTACTGAAAGAAGACTTAACGAAGGGAAAACAAACCAACAGCAATAACGTTCATATCTCTGGAGCAGCTAACTGACCTAGGACAGAATACTCTGCTTTTCAAACAGAACTAGCCAATGTAAAAAAAAAAAACAAAAAAAAAGGCAAAAAAAAAAAGTTCAAGGTAAATTCAACCTGTAAATACTTGCTTTCATTTTACACTGTTGTATTATAAGTGTATATGGTGTTTACTTTTTCAGAACTTTCTTACCTGGTAGTTGTCTTGTTTTCTGAGTTGTGTTTTTAACTGAGCAGAACCTTTGCTGTCGTTAGGAAAAACAAAAGGAAATCTTTTTGCAAGTTTTACTGTGGGTTACCCTGCCTCCACCTCCTGCTCCCCAGCTGTCCCCAGTCCCACTGTAAACTAGTCTATTACCAAAAGGTTGATTTTTCTCTCCATCCTGCCCTCTCATCAGTCCATGTGTTTTAGAGAAGGGTTTTGTTGGTTTGCTTCTTTCTTTTTTTTTTTCTTTCTTTTTTTAATCGAAAGAATTCACAGAAACGACATTTTTTCAATTGAAGAAAAATAAATCTTTACATTTATAATAGCCAATAGCATTTCAGCACATTTTTGTTATCCTGGTCTCTCCTATGCTGCTGCTAATGACAATATTATGACTTACTCTACTATTCTAGAACTATTTTTATGTAAGTAATGTATGCTTTCTTGTTTATAAATGCCTGATTTAAAAAAAAAAAAAAGAAAAAAGCTTGGCATATTTATCTATTTCGCTGTGTACCCTGATAGTCCTTTTCCACCCCCTTTTCCACCTCCCCTCCCCTGGAAGCAGATAATATTGTAAAATAAAGGACTTTATGAGATTATGTATGAAAATAGCTATGCTTATATACCACAGTGACTGAATGTACAGTGTATAGACGCATTACCTAAAATAAAATTGTTTGTCCAGAAAAAAGAATCAGCTCTGGGATGGTTTTTGGGTTTGCTGGGTTTGCTGGGCCGGCCAAGAGGGTCAGGTGTCGGGGAAGCACCAGGTCCCTCCGCGGGAGAGCTCGGGGCTCGCCAGGTACTTTGGGTCAAACAGCACTGAGTCAGAGAACCTGTGCCGTGCCCGCACTCACACCAGTGCCATACTGGCTTTTCCTCCCGTGGCTTCTCCTCAACAGCCCCCAAAGCATCAGCCTCAGCACCTTGACTGGGCCGGGCCACAGGGGCTGGGGATGGCCTGTTCCCGGCTGCGTCTCAGGCACCAGTAAAGAGCTGGGAGCTCTGAGGGCTGCACCTGAGGGTACTGTAGGGAAGCAGGAGTTGAACTGGAACCGACGCACACCCTTTCGTGGGGAAACTCAAACAACAAAGTGGAATTTCTTCTGAGTGGTGAGAACTGTAAGCACTACAAATTGTACCAAGTCAAAGAAAAAATACAAGAGAGGAAAAAAGCAGAAGATGGAAACATATGGTAAAGTCATTCTCTCTTGGTTTTCTGAGAAATGGCTGCAGAATTTCCACAGCTCTAGTACATTTCTTAACATGCCCTTGTAGAACACTGGAAAAGCCAGAGAATGATCAAACAGCTTAAAAAAAAAAAACAATAAAAACCTCTATTTCATATTTCTGACTTCTTGCTGCCTTGCTTTCTAAGGGCTTGCTCTGGTTCCTGTTGTGCCCCCGGCACAGGGGCAGCGGCAGAGCCGGGCTGAGCCGCCGATGGGGGAAGGTGGGATCTGTCAGGGCCTCCTGGCCCCTCACCCCAGCACAGCCCCTCGCCACTGGTGGCCTCTCCCCACACCCCCTCGTTACTGGGAGCTGCAAACTCTACCCGTCCATCCAGGGGAGCGCACAGGAGCTGTGCGGCTCTTTCAGCTCACACTCGTATTTTTGCCACGTCTAAAACCTTAAAGAACGGGATGCAACGGCATTAGTGACCCCTGCCCCACCAGCAAAATGCTGGTTTCACCCATTCTTGGTACCAAGGGGGACCGGTGGGGTTTTCAGCCTAAACACAGTCCGTATCCATCACTTGTAGGAAGACCTTGTGCCCCCAAAAGCAGCCAGACCCGTCCTTTCCCCTGTCCCTGTGGTGCCGGGAGCTGGTTTCTCGGGTCAAACCCAGAGGCTCGATAACCCTCCTCTCTGTAGGCAACGTTTACAGCTGACAAATCTGCTAAGTTTTCCAATACGCTTCAAGTAACTTTGTTCCACAGATCTGTACACAAAAAATAGGTCTGAAGAGCCCAGATTGCCGGGTACTTCAGGAAGAGCAGCTGTGTTTCTGTCAGCACATCACATTGGCACTTTCTTTGAAATTTTTAGTATCTTTGGAAACACCCCGTTTTGGAGCAAAATGGCTCTGAAGAAAGATGTTCTCCTGTCACAAGGGGCAGGAGTCACACTCCCAGCTCTAAAGAATTCACCAGCTTATTTTCTTTACTTGAAATAGGAGAATTCCTTCAACTGGGAAGGAATGGGGAAAAGCTTCATTTACCATTCTACTGCAAATCAGTTAAATGAACCCGAATTCCCGTCGATACAGACCCGATTGCCCCATGGCTGGTAAAAGAGCCCTTCAAAGGGGTTACACAAGGAGACAAAGACAAGATACAGTTTTCCACACCACGCAAATGGCTTCAGGCTCCCTGGATGCCCCGGGCTGGAACAGCACACGGATGGGTCCTCCCAGAGAAGCCCTTCCTGGAAGGAGAATGCTTCCCCCCGAGAGCGGGCGGGTTTTGTGCTGTTAGAGCCAGAACTGCACCCCTGCCAGCCCTGGGGTAGTGCCAGTTGCCAGCTCAGGTAGGAAGGACATAAGGCTTCTGCCGTTTTTCAAAGGAACTGAGGAGGAAACCTTGTTTGTTTTAGCTTCTCTCTAAAGTTAGCTGAGGCTAACTTGGAAATAAGGCTTGGCCTGATGTATGGAAATCTCTGATGCCTGAATCCAGCTACCCAGCCCTATTGGACACCTTCCTTACTCTTGGACTATCCCTTTTCAGCTATCCCAAGTTTATCTGGCTACTCGGAGTTCTCGGAGCTTTCATTTCACTGACCTAGATTACAAGCACAAACACACACAGAAAAAACTCCCTATTCATGTGTGTGTCCTGACCTCCAGGCTCTCAGCTGGAGCTGTGTACTCGAGAGGACTGCCACAGATCCCCATGGAGCTGCGGGCTCAATTTTGGCAAAACTTGAAAAGACCCATAAAATTACTATTAATTTTTTTTTCTTTTTTTCTTTTTTTCTTTTGCTAAGTGGCTCATACTGCAAACTGAAAATCTCACAACCCCCCCAGAGCTTCTAATTTGCCAGCCACAGCTGTGTATCAAGGAGGGCAGTTTAATGTGCCATTGCAGATGAGGTGCTCAGAAGAGGTTTGTGAGTCTGGCAGCTGGGGGCATACTGACAAGAGCCGTACTTGCCAAAGGCACGAAGCCTGGTGCCTGATAGGGAGTTTCTAACTGGGCAGCAAGAAATTAAGATGTCCAAAACGCTCGTGGTCACTTTGCTTTCACTCTGTTTTCCCCACCTTTCTGGATTTTTACAGTCTTTCTTTGGCACCACGCCTGCACCGCTGCAGCTGCAGTTCACACAGAGGCCATCGCTACCTCTTAACTTCATCCCTGTGTCACCTGAAGCACCCAAGCACCTATTGCACAGAGGGACCTGGGCAGGGTGACTGCTCTTTAAAACACGGGGCCAATTAGCAAAAATGGGAAAATGAAATCAACTCTTTGACATTGCTTCAAATTCAACGATTCAACTACTTCTCAGAGTGACTGACTTTTCATCCTGTTCCTTTTAAACAAGCAAAATATAAAAGGCAATTTGGATTGATAGGTCTTAAGAGCAGAGGCTGAAAACATTATTATACCCTCTGTCACCAAGGAACTCAGAGTGCAAGGACAGGGACTGGTCAGACAGCCCGGGCAGGCTGCCTTGTGGTTATGAGTAAGGGGGTAACTGAGTTTTGAAAACTCTAGTTCTTCTGCCAGAATGATTTCCTTAAGGACCAAAATACTAGGAAACAGACACAAACCTACTGAGTCAAAACACTCCAAACCCAACAGCGCATTCGCATTGTCACCGCCCCAATCCATTGAGCATCAACACGTCCACACGTGAGCTGCCCGAAGGGAGCAGTGCCGGAGGGAATGGTTTTGCATACACTGGCTGTCACACTGCTGCTAGAATTAAACCCCACGTTCTATGTTGCAGGAGGAAAGACTTCTGGTCAATGGGTTGGTTGTAACCTATTTTCACATCCTGACCCTGCTGCCACCACCCTGCTTTGTTCCCAGGGAAGCGAGTACCGGCTGCGGTCGCCTGTGGGTTCCTGCAGGCTCTGGACTCTCCAGTGGGAAGCACTGACTGTGTCGAGCACCTCAAGCAGGTTCCTGCCCGGAATCCAAATGGCACAAGAAGGAGCCTGGCTCGCTGAGCTGCAGCCCACTCCACGACCAAAAACCCAGGGATCCATTCTTCCCGAGCACAATCAATGTACTGAGATCAACTGATACTCCAAGCTCAGCCAAAGCCGGCCATGTCCACAGAAACCTGACTCACAGACCCTGGTAAGCACAAGTACCCCTTGAGCTCCACTCAACTTCACAAAGTGGAAATAGTTAAAGAGTCCAATAGAGACCCCAGTCCCCTTCATGTTCAGTTCTCTGCAAACTTAGTGAGTACAACCCCTGCACCCCAAAGAACTTTCAGTCAAACAGAAGCAGCAAAGAATGAGGGGGGGAAAGCGACAGCAAAGTGAGCAAACTGGCCCCAGCTCAAACTGGTTACTGGAGATCAGAAATAAACATGAAATTTCCCGAGTTCTGAAGTAAAACATCTTCATGTCTTATTTAATAACCTGTGTTATTCAGCCACCAGGAGAAATACCCAACAACCCTGCCCAACCAGACAAAAAGCACGCACTCCTAGAGCTGCTCATTCCGAACATGGTACGTACGTAGTAAATGGCTATATGGAGCTCAACAGAAAGAAATGGCTGCAAAACACCAAAACTAGGGCTCAACAGCTCGGTGCAGCACCTCAGGCACTTCCACTCTGCCATAAGCAGCACCCCTTGGTTCTGCCTGACAGCTGGAGCAAGGGGAAAACTTAGCTCACGGCGCAGAGCAGAGGCTTGAGAGGGATTTCTGTCAGAAATGACGAGCCCTGGTCACTGCCCATGGCATCCAAGCCCTGCTTCTTACACTCCCCCACGTTCATTTGCTGAGAAGATACTAAAGAAACACATCTTGGCCCATCTGCAAGGAAGGGATAAAGCTTGCAGAAGATGATAGGAACCAGGGAAGCAGTAAAAACCCAGGAGTGTCAGAGTTAATGATGATATGTGAGTAATCCAGTTATAAAGGCACTGTCAGTAGGAAGAGAGCACAAATATAATAAAACACAGCTGTATGACGTACACTCCAGTGGAATTTTTATGAGAAGGCTTATGCACACTTTAAGTATACCTGACTGCAATGCAAATTCCCACACACTTACTTGGGAGGGAGGAAAGTTTCCCCAGATCTCTGTGCTGAACTGATTTAGGTGAATCGTTGTGTGCAGCATCTGTGCGGTTTCTGGCTTATCGTTTTGAATTTACTTTTGTATCTGTTTTCTGCTGAGTCAGTCCCTTAATCTGGAACCTTGAGAATTTCATGCTTTTAACTACTTCCCCAGAGCCTATTTTGGCACGGCTATCCCAGTCTGCTGGCCCTTCTACCACTTGCCCAAATGACTACTCTTGTACTGCCCATCTGTATGAACTGCAAGAGAAAAAAAAACCACAGGACAAGAGGAACCCTCCGTGGATCAAAGGAAAAATGAAGTTTTACTGCTTCAAAGGAGGTCAGATTTGTTCCAAAAATCTGCTCATTTCTGTAAACACCATCAGCTTGAGTGATCATAACTATCCTGGGAACAAAGCTTACAAACAGAAGTTTATAAACCCAGTTTACCTACTTGATTTTTTGAGTTCATGAAACACGAGTGGCTACTCGTGTGGTTGAGCAGGACTCGACTCCAAGACCCGTATCACACCTGAGCCGCAGAAACTCCTGTATTGGTGAGTTGTCAAAAAGTGTCATTAAACCCCTACCTTTACATGGGCAAGGTATAAAACCAGGTACACCAGGGACAGTGTCATTTTGCAGATGGTCATACTGGTAAGCACTCCCAAATCTAGCTCCTGGATTTCAGCACTGCTTTGCAAAAATAAGTAACCAGTTAGATGTATAGAAGTCAAATTTACTTAACCTACTTTTCCAACCACTACAGTAAGTAAAGTGAGAAGCAGATACACTAATGAAAGCAAAACACCAAACCCCACAGCAATAAGGTCTCTTTCCTGCATATTCAAAAACCCATCCGAAACCTCTGCAGCCCCTGACCTCAAGACCTATCGACTCTCAGTAGATCTTGGTACTGGATGACGTGCCCTGCAGTGCAACTGCACTGCCCAAAGACTCAACACATGCGTCATTTTTGAGCAACAGAGTTTTACTAGTACTGCCTCTGAAGCATGCAGTTACTGCATCTTTGCTTATGGCACCATAGTTGCTTTCTCTACAGCCTCTGCCATGTAAGAACTGACTTGTACCCACTGAGCAATGAGATACGTTTGGCTACACCAAGAAAAGGAAAAAGAACATGGAATGATACGTGAAGACCACAAGCAGACACAGGGTTCACAACTGGAACTGGTGCTCTTAGGTGAAAGGTTCAGCACTTCTGAACTCCTCTGGCACACACAAGTCCCACTGACGTTAGTGGATGCCCAAGAAATTGCAAACAAGTGGAAGTAACGCGCAGCTCCCCCACCTGCCTTGCCCATGAACAGAGCTTACTATAAACAGATTCTTTAAAGCTCTGACTCTCACAGTGTGTAAAGCAGGGATCCCATGCTGCTTAATTCAATTTGGCAGATAACATTGGTGAAAGGCATTGATTTCTTCCCTCACCCCCCTTCTCTTCCATCAATTTTCCCAGATAAGAAGCCTGTGGCTCAGACCCTGCTGGTGACGGATGCCTTGTAATTGCTTTGAATGGATTATCACCAGACATCTAGCAGGCATTTACAGTGCTACAGCTGTAATCAGAAACAGAGTCTCACCCAGTAGAAGGACTGGGAGGAAGAGACAGCTGTCTCTGTTGCCTCTGCTTTGTCTCTCCGTTCTTATAAGAAGCCTAACTTTACTTACTTATATTTTTAATACAGTAATAGCTAGGACATTCAAGTGAAGTCAGGGCCCAGATAGGCTAAGTGCCGTTCAAACCCTAAGAACCTACCTCTGCTTCTGACAATGGATATAGAACAACTCAGGTTCCAAGAGGACCGTCCTGCCGCACTGCTGAAATCTTGCATTTGGCTAAGGACCAACTGGCTGTCCATTTAAAATGGGTAACATCACCAAAAAATTGGGAAATCAAAAAATACGTATTTTGTTCTGGCAATTATTGGCTGAAAGACATTAGATAAGACAGCTCTTCCCTCAGCTGACTGCTGCTTTTCTCACTCTGCTAAACTAAATTGTCAGTAGTTTGTTTACAAAGATCACAGTGCAATTCTAATTTGATATCTGGAATTCAATTGGTATGGCTGGGGGAGAGAAAACATTAATAAGTGAGACAGACTGTCACACAGGAACAAAATTAAGCAATTTGATCTACTGTATTTTATATTAGTTTTGTACAATTATACGTAGCTGCCCCATACCAAGAGGCAGTAGATCCATGTCCATCATTCTTAAACTAAAAATTTGATCAACTTCAACAAAGATTTTTGCCCTGCAAAGTTTCATTAGGGGTAACATAAGGAAATAGCCTCACAACACTTATCTGAGTGTTCAAAAATTAAACATTTGCGGTATCTGCCTATGATACACATCCATCCTGCACCAAGACTATGCCATTAAAACTTGGCACAAAGATACCTGCACTTGGCCCTCCTTCCTGGAGTTTCTTAGGAGAGGTGAATGGCAGAAGGAAGGGTCACACGCCTCTCCCTGTCACCACCTCCCTTTCCTTTAGCAGTTCTTTTTCCCTGAGCAGAAAAGGAACCTGGGGGGACTCAACAGGGCAAAACTGATCCTGTTCCACCTTTTCTGTCACTATTTGGAAGGTCTCATTCACCAGGGTTTCTTCCTCCAACAAGAGTTTTACACTACCCCGGACAACAGAAACCGTGCATTCTCCTCCTCAAAGGAACAGGACTCAAATTCTTTAACCCCTTCATCTTCTTGATGTGCTCGTGCCACACTGTCAGCCCGGGTTTTAACTCAGTCAGTCATGCAGCATCAGAGTTTGGTCAGTCTGTAGAGGACATTTACATGGGCAAGGGTACCTTCACAGGAAAGGTTTTCATCTTTAGTACAAACAGTTCAAGTTTCAGACTTCCAATCTATAATTCTAACCAAAAATCAATTCTACTTGGAAACAAGTTTCATCCAACACAGAGGTCCAGCCTAAAGCTCTCTCTCCTACCTTTGAAAACAACATGAAACCTTTCTTGGAGCACGTGAAAAGTTGCTCTCGGTTTGGTGTCTGGACCATCAGTAAGGCTCCTTCCCTGCACACTCCACACCTACTAGTCTAACAGAACACTAAAAGGCCTCCTTTTAACTGACACTAATTTCCAAGAACTCCAGCGAATGAATGTTTCATACTGGCTTATAATGCATGCAGAAGTTGACTAATATAAAAAGGGAGCTTTTTAAAAAGTCATATGACACAACAAGTAATACGAAAATCCTCTTTTGCACCTTGAGAAGCAGAACGAAGGCGGGAGAAGAGAGGGCAGTGGATTTGCTACCACACATGTACGAACTGACTGTCAGGCTCATGCAGCTGGGAGATAATGTGCTTTGCAGGTCACTGGCTCTTAAGCACTGTGTTATCTCTCTGTAACATACACCTTGTTGTGTCTTACTGCTTAATTACAGCTGATATGCAGGCCATAATATTGCTTATCATTAGCCAGAGGATGACAATTACAATTTAAGATTAAACTGTTTTCTTTTTTTCGTCAGCCAAGTCTCTGTATGACACTTCCTCAGCCCAAGAAAAGATTTGCACATGCAGAACAAATCCATGTACTAATTGGTTATGTGCCCCTCATAATGATGTATAATTTAGGAAGCATGCATTGCATGATGAGCATCATGGGCAGTACCCAGTACTGCAGAGAGCCTATATCTGAATTTGGAGGATGAGCTACAGTGCCTGAAAAATCTCAAGACAGCAGCAGACAATGAAATACTGTCATCTTCTACTGGGACAGGTTCCAGCCTGGTGACTGTCAAGAGCCTCAACTTGCAGTAAGCTCAGTCCTTCCCTTTAGCCATCCCTTTTCAACCCGCCTTCCACTCCATCAGCTTCACCCTCTCTTCTTCATTCCTTTCCTCCCGGTTTTCTAAAAGGGCTTGAGAGTGTTTTGATGACATGTGTCACACAGGCAGAGGAGCAGCTGCAGGCATCCACCCTCCCCCTATTATTCTCTTGCATTATGATGCACTGCAGAAATTTGGGGCTTAGTTCAGCAGAACACTGAAGTATGTACTTGATGTGAAAACAGTGTTTCATATATCCCAAAGCCTTTTTGCTTTATCAGGGCTTTTGTTTCAGAAATGGACACAGTTAACAAAGATTCTAGACCTGGGAAGAAGTTTGAAAGACAGGACTATTAAAGGATCAGCAAAACCCCTTGAGTCTGCTCAAGTTGAACTGTCATTAAGTAACTGCACCCTTTCCAAGAATCAGAGATGTGTTATTCTGCACAAAGAACCCAAAGACTTCAAGATTGCTTACAAACATTCTGCACTAAAATCCACAATGGCCTGAGATATTTCATCAACCATAAAGCTTAAAGACTAAATAAGAACTGTGTTCCTGCACCTCTGCTAAGCATTTATGAGATTCCCACAGACCGAAGCCTTTAACTCCTAACATAAATGTGGTAACATACAGCTCCGATGACTCTTAATGTCAGAGGTCGATGGTTTAAATCTCCTGTCCTTTAGTTTGTCAACTCCCATTTATCCTACCCAGCACAGCACAAGGGATAAATAAATCTTCCAAAAACACGTTCTGATCTTTCACCTACTGTAGATTAAAAATAGCCCAGAGCAAGAGCTTTTAGCATTTTGTCATAGCAATTTTTCCGTCAAATATGATAGATAGCCAGCTACATGGAAAAAGAACGATCCAGCCCAGAGATCAGATAATGACAAAGCCTGAATTACACCTCCAAGAAGCAGGAGTTTTACTCACGGTGGAAATCCCCACTTAGCTCACCCCGCTGATCCTGTGTGTTGCAGCACAGAACATGTCTTAAGACTCATCCAGCAAGGTGTTATTTTCTCCCTGCATATTTTTCATGTAAACTTCCTAACAGTTTGGGGAGTTCAAGAAAGAGTCTTGAGTTCTGGTTTGAATTTTGCAATCTTCTCTCATGATCTTGGGCAGAATGCCCATTTCAAGTTTTCTTTAAAAATGATTCTTTAAGGACAGGTGCTGGTTTTTGCTATCCGACATGAGAACTGCAGCCACTTGGATTTTCTGAAAACCAACTGCCTGAAGTGTCTCAAGTTAAAAACCAGAAACAAAACTTCTTCCCCTAATAATCTTGCTGAATTAACTCTGTTGTTAAGCCCTGCAACTCTGGGAGGTATCTTTGGGTGATCTGGCAGATGAGAGGTATATCACCATCAGTAAAGCGCGGCACACCTTTTCACTACCAGTAAAAAGAGAATCTTGACAGCCAACTCTCCTGATCTATGACTTCTAGGTACCGACGGCTTGCTTCCCAAAAGATAAATCAGACTGAGACGTACACACATTGATTTTCACTAACCTAATTTCAGGCAGTTTTGACAATGTGTTAAATACTGATTTCACTGCAAGTTTCTGGATTTTGTATCATCAACATTTTTATGAAACTCTCCCAAGAAGACTTCTACTCTTGTTTATCGTAACAGTTTTTGCAGGAGCTGAACTAGTAAGTGAACGCCACAAAACGTGCCTCACTGTCAGAAGCCTACAACAGAGGAGATCCCCTCTGCATCATGTCCATTCATGAGCCAGGTGCAATAGTTGAAGCAGTATTAATAAACCCAAGGAAGGACTTAACGGCTTGAAAGGGAATTTTTCTAATATTATCGGTTGGTTTAATGAAAGATATTGTCTATTACTGTAAGCTAAGCTTTATTTGTATCTTTAGATCACCACAGCCACAATAGCTAAAGTAGAATGGATGTCCAAAGCATTTATTCAGGAAACTAAAGCTTCCAAAGCTGCAGCTGCTTCCATATTTGTTCAGAATGATGCACTTGCCCAGCAGCTAATAAAGACTGGAACATCTGTTTACCAGCACCTTAATGACATCCTACCTCTCTGAGATTTAGAGAGTTACCATGTTAAATCTTGCAGAGGTGTTAAATTGCACCCCAAAAAAGGAAAAAAAACAAAGCACAGAATTGCTCACAACCCTTCCCTCCTTCCTGGTCTCCATTCTCCAAAGACAGCAGCACCACAACCCAGATAATTATCAAATGTAAACCGACCAGTGAAAACGGATACTAAATCATTTTGGCATCCCTGCTTCTCACAGATTCTGTGCACATGATCCAGCACAAAACATCCCTGAGAGCTCCCAGAAGTTACTTCGACTGCAAGACAGAGAAGGTGACCTAGGGGAGGTAACACACAGAAGAACAAAGCACAAGAAACCCAACAGTGCTCTGTAGCTAGGACCTCCAGAAATGATTGAGGAGCTAAGAATTTGTACACCCTCTCCGACAATTCAAGTCCCAACTTTGACATTTTACAGAGAGGTTGCCCTTTTACTTCTGATGGAGCTCAGGTCCCATTTTGTTAGAACAGAAGTAGACACAATATTCTATATATATAGTAACAGAAAAAAACAGAAATCAATATGGAAGCCCTCAAAACAGCAGCTGTAACATAGATGTGTAGTACAGGTCTTACTCATAGGAGTTGTCAATAGGAGTACTTTTCAGAATCATATGAGCTATAAACGTAAAACTGAGTTTCCTCTATGAATCAGAACTGCATAGAGACCACAGAATTTTACCCATTACTTTAAATTGGCTTCAATTTTTCAGAACACATTGTAATTTTGGTAAGACTTTACCTTTGCACCTGGAAGCTAGAGCCTGTCTGCTTTGTCTACCACCATCAAAACTGGAACAACCCACCACATCACAAACTTCCACACTTTTCTAATGGGATAATCTTCAAAAAAAGAGACTTCACCTTGCTCTCTTACATCCACATGCTGCCTATACTTAGGGTTTGGACTAGATGATCTGTAAAGATCCCTTCCAACCCTAAGTGTACTATGATTCTATTATACATTTTTATAAGCCTCAAGGAACCATCTGCAGGAGCAAATTAATGTGGTCTTCACATGATCATTTCACTTATTCATCTTGGTTTTGAAGCCTGGATCAAGAGAAGAGATCCTATGTTGTATTTATGTTATTGTAGCCCCATGAATGGGCCTGTAGAAGGAAAAGAGCCCATAAAAAGCAAACACAAATACCAGGACACTTGGATTAATTAACATTTAGCTGAACCCTTCAGTATCCATAGAGGTCCCTAAGAGCTTTGGGGTTTGGAGGGGTGGGACGGGGGGTGGCATAGTTTCTAGTCCCAAATAATAACAGTACAGATTTCTGTCTATTTGCTATTGCAGTGTTCGTTCTCTGGCTAACGTAGTCACGGAAGAAATTGTCTGTCATAGAGAAAGCTGCAACTTCACATTCTGCAGCAGTGAGAGAGAACACAGGAAAAAAAAGATACAGCTGCTAAACTTCACACCAGAAGCCAATCCAAATGGTGGAAATGTGGGTGATTCAAGCCAGACACAAAAGCATCATTAAATGAAAGATGAAAGAAAAAATAAAGAAAAACATGTTCATCACAATTATACTGAAAGGTATTTGTGGGGTTTATTACTTGTATTTTGCTGATTATTTACATTTGGGTAGAATTTGAGGATCAAATTGAGTGTGATATTCAGCCCCAGCCCCAAATGATTTGTGATGCAGACAGATGTGTCAAACAAAGCAGCTGGAGAAGGAAAGGCATTTAGAAAGGAACTGACTCTTCCAACACCCCACAAGTCAGCAATGGAAATGCAACACATCTCCTCTGAGAGCCATCCCATGCCTTCTAGCACTGAAACAGGCAGCACTTCCCCATTTTCTTCCAGCTGCCAGTCATCATAATACCTTCTCATCTGTATTCTCAAGATAAATCCCATATGCATCAGAGACCAAAGGGCTCTGACAAATTCCACCTCAGGTACACCAAACAGTGCCAGGGCTAAGCAAAACCATTTTCTGCCTTTGCTCAGAGCTACGTAGGGTCTCACATCCTTACCAAGTCCTAAGAATCCAGTAGATCTTAGTAACAGAGGGCAAAGACCCTGTCCTCTCCTCTGCTCCTGCACTTAGGCACATGTCATACGAAGTTTCCATTTATAAGCAGTTTATATGGAGGCAATAAACTATTCACAGACGTTGTAAACATTTTACAGATGGGGGCACTACACACACTTGGGTTAACAATTATTTACCAAAGGAGCTATTAATCATTTACAAAATGTATATGAAAAGGAACTCAGTGTAAGTCATCGCTATGTATAATGGCTGTTATCTTGGCTGCCACACTGCAGATTGGTCCAAGGATCTCTGCAGTTCAAAGACTAACCACGCATCTAAGGATAGATCAGCTAAGATTCCCAACAAGGAGCTCGGACAGGCTCACTCCTATCACAGGTTGGATTCACACAACTACAACCAATACGGGAAAGTTTAACTAAGACTCTTTAGTGAAAGAACCAAAACATTGCTTCTCCAAGAACGTATTAAGTTTCTTGTTCCCCACTTTTCATTATCTAGAGTCTGGGTATCAAAGCAATCAGATGCCAACCACTCCTTTGTACGGATAGAAACGAATGCACTGACGTTTGGGAAAGAAAGGCAGGGATGTTCAATCCCCTGAATTTTAGGCATCCCTTTATCATTCATGCTTTTCTTGACCATCTGCAAGTATTTCCTTAGAAGGATAGAAAGGAATAGCTTTATTTCTTTGGCACTTTTAGTGGGATGAATAAGAAAGTCCTAAGTGAATTCAAACTGAATGCACTGCTACTCTCAGACACTTCAAATGCTCCTCTATGCTGTGAACGATACACCTTCCAAAGGCAGGGTACAAAACCAGATACATATATCTCTTCTTAGACAATGCTATTTATCTGTCTGACACGTGTGTTCCAACCAGCCATGAAGCAAGGTAACAAGGGAAAATTTTCAGGGGAAAAAAAATAAATAATTCTCCTCCCTTTACACCAGAGCCCGAGTTTTATCTCTTGCAAGCAGCTGAAATTCTGGGGAACCAAAGCCCTAAGCCATCTGGCAGAAATCACCAAGGCATGTTTTCGACTCACTGTCGCAGGTCATGACCTACAAACCATTGCCAGTGTTCCAGGGCTTTTTTCTCTCCCCCTTGTCTCCCCCAAAGCAAACTCAATTACAAATTGGAAAAATCCTGGAGTGCAATTTTCCCCTCGTGGGGCTGAATGTCTGTCACCTCTGTAAGAACACACTTTGTAAGAATTCCACAGTTGTTGCCTAGCTGTCAGTCCCAGTTACATCAGTGATTACAGAAATATTGAGCAGTTCAGGTTGGAGGGCAAGAGCACAGGTGACCTACTACTCCTGCCACTGAATTCACGCCTGGATTGCTAACTGCGTAGGCTGTGTTAGCAGTGAGCACTGGTGTCATCGCTGGGTTTCTACGACCCAGGAGTCTTATGAAATAATGAAATATAAAATGCCTCTTCACCCTAAAAGCAACATTACTCTGTCCCAGCAACAACCTGGCGATTCACTGGGGTTTGCCTGTGGAGTTTTTTTCCTCAGCACGAGTTCAAATGGTGTGCACTTCTGCCACATTTCCATTACCCATCACATAAGTGATCTTCTTGCACTGAATCTGGTCTGGTCAGAGTGCAGGATACAGTGCCTCTGTGCAACAGCCCTTTTTTCAGCACAACATTTTCCTCTGCCATTATTTTTCATGCTTCAAAACTACTTGTGTACTCCCAGGAAAACTGACACTTCCTCTTCCCGTAACGCCACCTGCAACAATGCACACTTTTTGCATTTAACTGGGCAACCTATTTCCAGCTTGACAATTACAGCCTTTCTGCTCCTGTACAGACGGATACTTATATGATAAGTCAGCCAGCCTCAAGCTCTAGTTGAAGGAAATGTTTAAGCATATTCTTAACAAGGCAAAAGAGTAAATGTATTACCACTAAATGGGACTATGCACTTGCTTAAGCATGTGCTTAAACACTTTCCTGAATAGAGACTGTGTTAACCTACAGGGCAGACTAGTCTTTAACCCTGGAGATACAAGAAGTGTCCAGGCTGCATTTGTGCAGTCTGATAAGCGCTAATCTGATAAAGACTACACCACACAGGCTATATGCGTCAATGGGGACAGTGTAGCAAGTGGATATTAGAAGGATACTGCTTATCTGGTTGAGTACAAATGAAAATTCATTCAAAGAACTTGGTGCTTTAGAGATAAAAGCTGGGAAGGTCTTGTAGGGTGGACACTAGAAGATGAGGTTATCAGAACAACAGGCAGGCTTAAAAAACCCCATCTCTTTATTATAGTGGCAATTAAAAGATAAAGTTGCAGACCTTCAAAAGATGTAGAGGTGTCTCATTCCGATTTAAATAATTTGACAGTAAAGCACTTCGGAGTCTTTGAAAATCTGGATCCTAATGGCACTGATTTTAAAGTGCAATCAAATTTATAATATACTTTTCCAAAAAATTGTCTGTTCCAAATTATTTCTTTATGAGTTGTTGGAACAAATGAATCTGCAAATTTAGGTTATAAAGGGAAGAATCATAAGGGAAACATGCTCCATATTTTATGTTGTCCCACACACGGAGAAAACATCTAGAAAGCATATTGTAATCCTTAATTTGATAGTGCCACTGACATATTTCAGGAAATTGTTTACATGTGCTCAGGGAGTCTGCATACGCAGAAAAAATACAGGCTAGTCTGGTAAAAGGTCCATTAGAAAAAATGTTCTATACAATCTGAGAAAAGAGACACTGCACGGCTCTGTGGCTGCCTGAGGTTAAATCCAAAGCACCATCTCTCTGAATGCATCTCATATGGACCCTGTTACTGGGATGCAAATCAGCTGTGATGCAGGGAAAGAACACACTGTCAGCTGTTCAAAGCTGGAGCACGAATTACTGAAGAAAGCTCATCTCACAAGCCACTGGGCTCAAGAACAAACTGCAAATATGTAATCATGCACCATATTGGGATCTTTCTTCCTCGAATTCATTGCTCTACGCACAGACAGACTCGGTTACCAAAGGAGCTTTAAAAGAGGCAAAGAGTTATCTTTGACTTCTGCTACAGCTGGTCTGCAGGTGACTGGGGAAACTGAAGTCCCGTTCAGGAGCTGCAGGCTCAGCTCTACAGCGCTGCTCTCCAGGGGAGGCTGCGCTGAAACGTCTGTCTTAGATTTTTATAACATACAACTCCAGTTTCACACCACTTGGTTTAGTGTAACAGGGCAAAGACATGGAAAGGGCTAGTCTTCCTCCCATCCACTTAAAACTAGGAGGGTTAAATAAATGTCTGCAACACCATGAAAACACTTTATAAGCATTCTTTGGTCAATTCAATTTTGCTTTCCAGATCACATTTCAGCCTTTTTTCTACCCCAGGATCCCCTCGTTTCCCAGACAAATATGAAAAGTTTTCATGTCCTTTGGCTTCTATGATAGAATACCAATTCCAAGCAGGATCCCAGCACCCAATGTGAGCTGTTCAGTTTGGAGTGTGACAACAATTAAGACAGCTTTGTTCACTCATCATAACGAACACCCTTGTCTCTCTCCAGCTGACTCAGTGGCAGCTACAGGGACACAATACTGTCAAAAATAGTGCTCGATGTCTCTCTAAGCCACTCTGATAATTAGTTCTGAAACTTCAAACAAAAATAATTCCTTTCCCAGACATGCCAGGGCTAAAGGAAATTTAAAATAGCTTTCTTTTTTCTGTATCTTGAAAACTTCTCTGTAATGAAGTCCAAACCATACAGAAAGGCCTGCTTTCTCACCTAGTGAAATAGAGCACTAGCCAGTTTCATTTCCCCAACATTGAACGCTTAAATTCCCTGCTTTACAGAAGAAATGCAACTCTGAGCTAGACTCAGTGGTTTCAGTTCTCAGGAGGTTTGCTTCCCACAGCTGCTCTTCAGCCAAGCTGTGAACAAACCTGAAAATTCATTTGAAAAACCCTCCATGGTTTCTCATGCTTTCACAATTACATTATAGCTCTTTTCCTCAACATTTACCACCACCCCCTGCAGGGAATTCCCCAACACATGGGCAAAATTTACCAAGAGGACTTGTAAACCTCGATAACCATTTCATCTCAAACAAGGCAAAAACTTGGTTTGGAGTAAGTCTGGGAAATTTTCTTTTACAAGCTCTATGATTTTAGTATGGAAGTTTGGACTTTAAAAGTTCTGTTCCCTGAGCTGGATTTAAAGCCCATTGAAGCAACTGGAAGGACTCTCATTAATGTTTGTGGGCTCCAAATCTTCAAATTGCTAATGTCTGTCACTTTGCTGGTGACTCAGTAGGAAAGTACTCTGTGAACTGGCTGGGGACAACCACCCTCTCTCTGATCAGAAGCTAACAGCTAGGGTGAATCATATGAAATAGCAGATGAGCCACTCTCCAGGGGCTCCAGTTTCTTCCCTTCTGCAGGTAAGAACAGAGCATGCAGGTCTCTGTGCAACAGTGTGGGTCCTAACTCTTTACCAGTTTTACTTATATTAGTCCTGTGATCGCTGGGGTCACAGCATTTGCACACCGGAGTAACAGTCACCATGGAAACCAGTAAACTGGCATCTGCTTGATGTCTTGTTTTAAAGGAGCAGTGAAGCTGCTTGCACTTGGGTAGGAAAATCTCCTGGAAGCGTGCAGCTCCCATCATTGGAACATTTATTTCTTTCATGTCTCAATTACACATTCTGCTTTCCAGCCTTGCCCTATTACTGGTACATCGTTTACTCCAAATGCACCAGATGCTCTCATTCACCAGAATCACTCAGGCCCATTTACTACCACTTCTTTGTTAGCAGGTTAAGATTCTACCAGCAGCTAAAATGGAGCCAACCCCCAAACTCCCACCCCAGAACCCAAAGACAGAAGTACTCATTTTTTAATTCACATTGACAAATCAAACAACTTTCAAATTATTCAGAATATGTAAGCAAAATCTTGATCATTGTAATCTTCTTTACTATATGCTATATAAAAATGTATATATTATATATAACTCTAGCTATTTATAATCCAGATAATCAATTTAAGCAGTTGTAACACGAAGAGTCCCAGTAACTGTGAGTTTCTGAGACTGTATACCAAAAAAACCCAAACTATACTGAGCCTAAACCTATTTCACATGTTCATTTTACAACACACAAGCGCCTGAATTTTACATTAGCCACTACCCTGCATTTCCTGGACCCTCAAATAAACACAAGAGTGAACCTGAGACGTTTCTTTTGTAAGTTAGCTCTCAAAATCAGTGTTTTGGGGGTGGGAACTTCTTACTATATATGAACATAGCGCTAGAAAAGTGCATCTTTGATCTTTCTTTACAACCAGCACATCACAAAACGATTAATATTGTTCAAAAGTTTATTACATATGCACACACACTGCTGCATAAAGTTCATGCCCATGAACACCACTTTAAATCATCCTAAGTATTTCTGTCTGATCAAAGGAAATTACTGAACACAGAATCAGCTACAATGACACCCGCTGGAGCATAATTTAAAATAAACACCATGTAAACAACCTCCTGAAATATGCTCAGCAGTGTATCACGTTCTTTAAAAAGCAAAGATGAAATGAAAAGCAAAAGGGGAAAGGGAAGGGACTAGCCATTTTAACTTCATGTAACAGATTATTCCTACGCACATTCAATTTACTAGTGTAAGTTTCTGAAATGTGAAGGGTGATTGACAGAGAACGGATCACAGCTCTATTAGAAATCTCTCAAGTCTGTGAAAGAGGGTGACTGCATATAAACTACTTATTGGGAACAGTCTCCAACCTCAAACCATACCTGGGAACAGTTTAGAAAAATACTAGCTGGCATGGGCCAAAATTCTGCCAAGAAACATTCCAGCACTTCAGTAGTACAGTATCATGTTCCACGTTTGAGGAACATTCCTGGGAACATTCCCAGGCATCCTTGATTTTACCAGTACGGACACAGCCTAAGATTTCCAGATGCTTATTAGAATAAAGTTTTGCTACTTGGACACTACCTTCTGAACAGAGAACCCATGCAAAACAAAACACAAAAAAAGGTAAAAGGCTTTATGATGGCAGAAATGACTACTACCATTAACTATGGTTCCTAAAAGGGATTCCAGGTCCAGTTTGGAACAAGAACCATTTAGCACTTCTCAGAAAGCCGTATGCTCATCAGACCTTTATCCTACACCCTCACTCTCCTGTTGTCCTGGAATAAACAAAGACCAGTACTTTAGACAGCTTGCAGACTCAAAACACACCCCTGGCAGAAAATCTTAACCTTGGAATTCAAAAAGGGCTATCAAAGCACAACAAATCAATACCAGCTCTAAGGAGAAACCTCACGAAGCCTCTGCTAGTGAAAGCCCAAACAAAACAATGCTTCCTGCCCACGGGTCTCTGAGACTTCCCTTTTCCTCCTTTTCACTGCTTTCATCCTCTTAGTCCCTTCTGGTAAGTACAGCAAAAGTGTGATTTTAAGGCAGAGAGGGAAACCAATTCTAGCTGCCACGCACCTACATCTTCAAGCTGTAACACAAAGTTCTATGACAACAGCATAATACTCAGTGACGTTCAGAAAGGCAAACAGAATGCGAGAAAAACAAAACAGATAGGGTTTTCACGTCACTGGGTGACCTGATGATTATGTCCCCATTCAGTGCTGCCCTCCTTCCCCCCATTTTAAAACGAGAGAACAGCAGAACTGACAAAGGTACAGAAAAAGGAGCAAAGGACAGATAATGACACAGAACCATTTCTGTGTGAAAAGCAAGTGAACTGAAACATCTTGCCACAGCATGTTGCTAAAATTCAAAGAGCAATTCGACAAACAGAAGAAGAAACATAAGCAAACTCTACATAAAATAGCAGCACCTTTGGCTCAAGACCTCGAAATACAGAGACTGGGAGTCCATACTGGGTAGGTACCACTATGCATTTACTCCATTCTCCTGCTCTTCCCTGGGCATACAGCAGCAGCGAGTCTCTGAGACAGGTATTAGGCTGGACAAATCCTTTGCCTGCCGCTGTATATTTGTACTCATGTTGATTTAATTTAGCCAGAGTGGAGAGAGACGGTGGTAAGGAATGCAGTAAGCATCCTGTGTTGTGTCCCCCCCCATAGCAGGTCTCTATGCCAACCAGGTTTTACATACTTCCAATAAATTTTACCACAGCCTGGTAAGGGAGACATCATTATCACTCACTTCACAGCAGAAAATTAAAGTGGTTTTGGGTTTGTGTTTTTCTTGTGGAGGGGTGTTTGGTTTTTTTTTTAACATTCCTTACATAATTTGGTTAACAAATCATACATTTGAATCTTATGCAAAAAAGCACTATTAGAAGAAGGTATTCAAAATAACTAATCAGACCATGAAACACTTTCTATATAGAAATATTTTTAAATGGCTTAAGAATCTCAGAGTTATTTAAAACAAATAAATAAAATTTTCATTTGCTTCCTTTGATTTCTAACTCTTGATGTATTGAGATTACTTTCTCAAGAGTTTTTTTAATAACAAACTTCAAAAGCCTTAGAAACTCAGCTTTCTAAACATGAAGCTAATAGACCTATAACATGAACCCAGAGGTGAGCTTGACAAAAACTTCCAAGTAGCACAATGTTAAAAATCAAAGAGTTGGCAAAATACCTCAAATATGAAGAGGTGAAGAAACATGAGTGGCACTAGACGGACTCGAACATCTGTACATACTTCAGCCCAAGATTTTAAAATTTCTGTCAAAATATTGCAGTGAAAAACTACCATTCCCCATGGAAAGCAGCTATTTTCAGTGAAAATGCTATTTTATCAAAACTCTATTTTCCATTAAACACAGTTTTGACAGAAATTTTTCAACTATCCTTATTCAGTGTTATGCTCTATAGTTGAAAATGTTAGCAGTTTTTTTAGGCTGGCTTTACAACTGAAAAGATTTATAGGGACTTGGCAAAGATGGAAAACAGAATAAAACTATCTGATTTAAGGCTGGAATCTCTGTCCCTTCACATCACACACCTTCCTCAGAAGTGCTTTTACTTAAGTTTAATAGAATACACGATAGTGACACAGCACTGCGATGCTAATTCAACAAAACAGTAATAATTCCATGAGATTTTTCCTCCTCAGTAGTACTGACAAAGCAGGACTCCTCCGTCAGCACAGCATCGGAGACTCTCGTTTTGGCTAAACGAAATAGGGGGTAATTTTTTGCCTAGTCAGCTCCTGGTACCACCAGTCAGGGTGTTGATTTTGGGAGTTCTGTAGATGGAGTCGTCCCTTCCTCACATCCTAAAGAAAAGCACTGAGGACAGGCCCATGCAGTCACATCTGCTGGAATTACACAGGATTCTTCGGGCTACACTCCCAAGGCAGGCTGGCTGCTGCCGCCTGGTTCTATCATCTTACAGCTCAGTCTCCAGTAAAACTTGGGGGAAAAGAAGAATCAGAGGGTGCAAACCAGAGATATTTGGAAAATCAGAAACCCACTACTGGGGAAAAAAAGATAGGTTAGAGCACTTTTGAATATGATATTTCATGCAGCACTTTTTTTTTTAAGCTCTCCAAAATGTATTGACAAAGTTTCGGAGCTCTGCAGCCTCCCTCATTGCCTGGTGAACCTTGCCAAAACCAGCAAGCACTTAGGAACAAGGTTGATCTCGTTAGTAATGAGGTGCAATTGAAGCTATAGTGACGACCTTCACACAGCTTATCTGGGCCTTTGCCTGCGACTGCAAAGGGAAGATTAACTGGCAGAGGCCTAGAGGGCACCCACAGCTATTCCACCCTCCGTGCTCCTGGGGGGCCGCTTCTGTCGCACAGAAATAAAGCGTCAGGATACCAGGGGGGTAAATCAGTGTATCTCCACTGAAGTCAGGGGCCACACTCACAGCTGCTATGGACTCGTGAAACGTTAGCATCAGCACAGTCATACGATGTTACAGCAACTGAAAATAAGACCTGGGGTTTCCTGCCGATATTAGAATACGTATTTCTCCTGCCCCTCCTTCCTCTCCATCCCCTGCTCAGATGAACTTACACAGTCAAGGTACCAAAGCTTATGGTCGGTGAGTGTGTGAGAAGAGAGTCTATCAGATCTTTTGAACCTGACACAATTACTCACACAGCCAATTTGCAAGGTGTGCATATGCCAGCAAAAGGCGGGCATGACCCGTATACAGAACACTTTGGACCTAAGGAAAAAAAAAAAAGAAAAAAGAAAGAAAACCAAAAACCAAGTCTGAAGGCAGATGTGAGAACGGAATGGTTTATATAATGTCTGTCTCTGATCAGACTAACTAAAAAATGATGCAGGAAACCAACATATTTCCAAACCAGAGAGATGTGTACATATATACACGCAGACACACAGACTTTTTTGCTAATTGTCTCTACAGAACCCCTAAATATCCACCGACATTATTATAAATCCTTCTTCCTTCCTGCAAGCCAGCATTCCCCAGCCCGTTCCATCTCTCACTTCCCCCTCAAAAATGACAGACTGACTCTAATCTCCCACCTGCATAAATCTCCTACAGACAACCACAAATATTTTAGCTATGCTGATTTATGGAAGCACAAGCAAGACTAAACTAGGAGATATATCCTCCATGCACAGTGACTGATGGCTTGCTGCAAATCTTTCCATTTAAAGTGCTGTCACTTTTGCTTCCACAGAGAGGAAAAAAAAATGAATAAAATAACACGTACTAGTGCAACTTACGGCAGCTCCTGGGAAAAAAAGCATTTGTGCAACCTGATTTCCTGCATAAAATCCTTGCTACTAATTCAAGAAATTCTGTTTGAGAAAGGATGTGAAAACAGCTGCAAGACCCTGTAAGCCCTCCTCTCCCCCAACCACCCCATTTTCTGACTTTAACTGACCATAGCAATCTTGATTTACAGCCAAAGGGAAGATGCCTTTCTAACCAATGCCTCGTGGCTGATGCCTCCTGCTTTAGTACCCATGGACTGAAACAATGAATGAATGAATCCTTACTAAGATATAACTACAGCAGTAAACAAAATCAGGCCGTAGATCCTGAACCCAGAATAGTTAATGCCAAAGACCTCCCTGAATTCAGTGGACTAAGCTTTGAAGGCCACTAGGCACAGGCAACCCCCCTTGACCTCAGAGAATACCCATCACAGATGGGATTAGTCTGACAAGAACAAGATCAGGACCACTGAGTTTACTCACGGCAGACAAACAAAACAGACACAAACGGCGCACAACAAGAGACCTGTCAGCATCTGGTTCAGTGTCTCCATGCTGTGTAAGGGCTCCACAGAGGCAAGATCTTTCAGAGGAGATTGAATTCATTGAGCTGCTCTGAGTCAAGCTGTTTTAAAGATTTGTGTTTTGCATAAGGGCATCATCAGGGACAAATAATGCTGTTGTGGCAACGCATTATTACTCTTCTGCTGAGTACTGACAGTCACAGTCTCAAAGAGCTGGGCTGAGACCTGAAGTCACAGAGCAAATAAAGGGGTTTCTGAATCCTCAGCTCTCCCAACACCATTTTCCCAGCACTGTTTTCTCCTCTGCACCTCCCTTGCAGCGGGCTAAGCCTCCTGCAGTAGCCTGTTGAAAGCCCCAATTTCACCTGTTGTCACAAGCATGTTAGTGGTAACATCGGATTGAACAGCTGTAGGCTTCCTGCTCTACTGCAACTAATTGACTAGTAAGTAAAGCCTTACACAGCAGGATCACTGATCATATGCCTTTTGTTTGAGTCTAAAATTTAATTGACTTACCAAAAACGTTGCTCGGCACAAATTGTCTGTGTTTTCACATCCTGACTCCAAGATATTATCTGAAAAAAAAAGAAAGAAAGAGGCATAGTTGGTTAAAAAGAGCAACAGATATTTTACTTCTTCAGAATGCAGAGCTGCACAGACATATCTGAGATGCAGTGGTTATTTTAGGGCATGTTACATTGTCTACATGGCCTATTGTACAGAATTCTAGACTCAGTTTCCTCTCCAGGCTCTGTGAATAATCACTTCCTTTCTCTAGACCTTAACTTCCCCAGTCAGTGAAATGGGGAAAATTATATATACCTTCCTTAGCAATGCTTTCAATAACAAACCCTTATGTAGCAGCTAACTGTGCAATATCATTAATAAAGGAGACCAGCTGCCAAGTATTTTGGGACATATTCCCATCCATATCAAAGTTACACACGTTTGCTTTAGGTTTCTCATCCAATACTCACTAGTGAAAACTGTGAATACCTGTTCTAACAGGAAACTTTGCTATGAATAAAAAAGGGAAGCAAAACAGTGGTAACATTTTGTACTTGTTTTTACCATCTTGTAAATCCAACTAAAAGACACAAGAAAATCCTTTTAAAAAAGGCAGATGAGGATTTTGCAAAGTTTGGCAGTGGGGTAGACCGATCACCAACATGAGGGCAGCAGAGTGTTCCCCACTTTCCATCCCAACTGCCTTTTAACACCCAGAACTTTTTGGTTCCTGTGTCAGACTGACAGCAAATGACTTTGCCAATGTTGACAGCTATTTGTATTTGTACCATCTAGAGAATAACACAATAAATTCTCAAATCTGTTCAAAATGGCAGATGTTGGTGAACAGCTCTACTATAAACCAGGTACCCACATAAGGGCATAGGAGCACAGTAAGGCTTACATTGATGCTCCCAGGGTGACACTTTGTTCTTTACATCTCAGAATCCATACTGTCTGTCTCTGTGATAGTCTTGTTGGGCTAAAGAAAAGATTCATACTGCTAAGGCAAAAAACCTGAAGGCACAGTCTTTGACAAGCAAAAATTTTAATTAATGTACTCGCTGTGAAGTAGCTGCCGCCAGGAAAAAATGAACAGGATTTTGGCTTAAATAGCCTAGACATCAAAGCACAGTTCCAAAGAGGTCTACGTAAAAAGCTGTGTGGTAGCAACTCAAAGGAAAAAATAGAAAAGTCTTAGCCAAAGCATGAAACATCAAGGAAATGGAAAAGAAAAAATATCTCCTGCTTTTTTATTTCTGCTAGTCTTCTTTTGAACACATGGGCAATGATTTCAAATAACTGTACGTTATACTATGAAATCCTTGGGTTATGTGTGAACCCACACGTCAGAACAACAGACAAGAGTTACACAAGATTATCCCTGTGTGAGAAATACATGTACCCAGTACAAATAGGTGTTGTGGACAGGGTTCGGGACTGAGCCTGCCAGATATAAGCACGAGACAGTGTCACTGCTAACACGAGTCTTATTTCAAATTCTGGCTATTGTTTGGAGTGGATCTAAGCAATTTTTGGTCAAAGTTCTGTTATTTCCCCCATCTTGTGTGTCCACACGTGGGAATACAAGATAAACAAAGGACACATTTATTAAAATAAAAATAACTTCAACTGACAGTGTGATGCCAAAACATATAGATTAAATGTGTTTCCATTATAATTCTATTCTGTCTGCAACAAAGATCATCATAGACATCCAGTCTCTTGGTACCTAAAGACGATTCTATCAAAGGCTAAATACAGCTACATGAGACAGAATATAGGACCTGATCACTTAACACAGACAACACGATTCCACTCGTGCTCAGCCAGAATGAAGTAGGTGATCTCTCCACTACACATTCTAGAAGCTAGAATGGTAAAATAAATGGGGGGTCCCCAGAGTCTTAGCGGTTCATAGACTTGACCTACTTCAAAGAAAAACCAGGAAGGGCAGTGGCAAGTTCATGCTGGGAAGAAATTGTTGCTGCTCCAACCCACCACACCAGATTGTAGGATGCTGCTGTGAGGTCACCTGAACAGATTCACTACAGAATTCAAAGCCACAAAGTGACCTATTTTATGTCTGATGATGAAATAAGATGCTAGGACTCATTTCCAGAGAAGTACCCCTAAAACCTCAGTGTAGTCAGCACAGCTCGTATTACCTGCACAAGTTTGTGTGTAAACTCGCTAAACACACAATCATGCTCACTTTTAACACATTACTTGTTTATCTGAGAGACTTACAGAGTCCATATAATCAGAGACAAACCATACAAGGATAAACATTATCAGGGTCAATTTCTAATCCCAGGCTCCCCTAAATCCAAAGTAACTCCTTAATGACAGCAATTTAAACAGAAATTAAAACAGGGGCACATTTATATAATTAAATAATTGGCAAATCACTGTCTGAAAAGTTTCTGGACTTTTCAGAGTAGGTTAAGCTCTGAATTAAGAGCCAGGAATTTCACATCTGAAACAGCGAATCTTGTGACAATTCTATTACTTCTGATTAGTAACCCTTTCACAAATGAGCTTGACTTCCTATTTAGGCACATAGAAGATAGCTGAACTCCCAAAACCACATGGGACAAGATCTAGCCTGAGACTGTATTCCGGTTTCTTTTGGTCCATAGGGAAATGGCATTTTGGCAAAATCAAGAGGATTCACATCAACAGAAAAGGAGAGCTCATTTGACACAACCCCGAAAAATCAATGCTTTCTGACTGTTTCCACAACTCCGGTAACTTGTTTTTCGTAAGAACTTACTACACAGAAAGCTGACAGAACATTAAGCATAAACTGACTCTTCCAATACTAATCAGGAGTTAACAGTGTAGTTATTGTTTCACAATCTACCAAATCAGCAGCCTGTTCTGCTGACAAAACCTGTCACCTCCTGCTCCTGCTCCCTTTCCTGAACTAAATCAGCCTTAACACAGCAGTCAGCCAGATCCTGGAGCTGATAGAGCAAGGGAAAAAAGGCT
>VZTM01040870.1:16281-98207 GCA_013400555.1 Jacana jacana | reverse complement strand
CCCGCCCGGGTGAAACGGCGAACCGGGCCGGGGGGGGAAGCCGAGAGCGGGCGAGCCCGACCCACGGGGTTGGGGTGTTGGGGTTCTTTTGCCCCCTCCTCGTTAAACGCGGCGCTACCAGCGAGAGCCGCACCTCCGTCTTAGGCCCCTTTCAAAAGCGAGAGGGTGCGGGGAAACCAGCGGGGCCCGGGAGAAGCAGAGCCCCCAGCCCGGCCAACCAGCCCCGGCCCTCGGCTTTGAGCCTGCTGCGGGGACAGGGACCCGGGCTCTTCCTAAGAATTAGGACAAACTTCCCCTAAACCTCTTTGCATCCAGAGCAAGGGAAGGGCTGGGGAAGCGTTTCATTTCCAGTTTGCCCTCCCAGACCCTTGATGGGGTAAATCTGTGCCGCTCCATGGCCACGGCCGAGCTGTTCGACACGCACGTTCTTCCATCCCCAGCCTCTCGTGTCAACGGTGCCCAGGAGTTACAGTCTCTCCCAGCGGGGCTCTGAGCCGACATATGTCAGTGACTCACTCTGGCGCTTGCCAAATCACTAAACCATGAATACCTCTTAGAAGGGAGGGGGGGGGGCGAAAAAATAATAATAATTAAAAAAATAAATAATCAGGCCAATAAGCAGCTTCTAAAGAATAAAGAAGGGACACTGACAAACCAACTGCATCCGTGCTGCCAGCCGGCCACCCCCTCCTCGCGGGCCAAACTGTTTGTCTGAACTGGGAGGCCACGTTTTATCACTTGGAGATTGCAAGTTCGATTGCGGAGTCTAGTCTGATGGCTGGCTGGATAATTTGTCTCTCAGCTCGGAGAGAAATGATGGAAGTCAATTTGACAGCTGCGAGGCTCCCCAAGGATTCCAGACCCAAAGTGCACAGAGCAGTGACAGACACGGCGATGCGCTGAATATCAATGAAGCTGGGCCTGGGAATAATGCTGAGGCAATACAAATCGCACATGTTCAGCTGGAAGGTTATCACTATCATTATAGTTATTAATGATTGTTATTATTACTTCTATTGTTAAGACGTAAAAGAAGCCAAAAGCTCCTCTTGGCCTCACAGGGGACAGATGAGTTCCTGGCTCTGACCCACGCGCTGCCCTCCGCTTTGTGCGGAGCTACGGAGGGTTGAGAAGACCCTGCACCACACAAAGCTGCGGAGCTTTCAGCTCCTTAGAGAGGGAGTGGGACTTGGTCTGAGGTCAGGGAGGAAAGTGACTCATCTGGACCCAACTTTCCCGTGTTTTGTACAGGGTGCTACGAGTGCAAACTCTATTGCTGCCTCTTCCCGGGGAGCTGCCCACTGGATCTGGAAGCGACCAGATGGGATGCCAGGCCGGGAGCATTGGAACCGAAGCACAAGAACCAAAGCACACCCCGGTTCCCCTGGTATGTGTCCAGACCAACACCACAGATTTATTGAACTGGTAACTGCAGAACTTGCAGAATGTGGCCTCCGATATCTTCGGTAGCTGTCAGACTGCAGTTCAGTAGCTCAAAATAACAACGTCCCCATCACTCAGATGGGCAACAATAAAACTGGGCATCCTTTTCTGCCTCTTGCATGTACAGGTGGTCTCAGGTGAAAGCTAATTCAGATTCTTTGCTTATTCTGTTGTCTCAGGTTTTCTTGGGAAGGCTCGGACAGTTGGCTCGAATTTCTCTTAAGTTACAGTCGAACACAGCATTGGAAAACAAACAAAAAAGAGAGGGAAAGAGACAAACCCAGCAGATCTCTAAGCAAAAGGGCTTTTCTGCTCATATTCCAAACTATTCATTTTGCCATTGGAGAGAAGAGAGGTCAATTAAAGCAATATACTAGAACCTGCTTACGTAGCAAATTTGTTCCTGAAAAACAGATTTACAAGGGAAACTAAGCTCAGTGGCAACACCATCGATTCAGTCAGAAGCAGCACAATTGTTTGGCTAAAACTATGGCAACTGTACAGATACTAACATGCAATCCTGCTTTATTAAATCAAACCTCTAGTGAATCTGTTATCACCATAGTAACACTGTAGTTATTACATGGAAACATGTTGAACTACAGTTTGATATTAGCATCTGGTTAGCATCTGCACTGTTTCTTATTCACATTACTAAAATTATAGTCTGGGCAGAGAAGAACTTCAGTAAAACTCTAGCTTCGAGGCCAAATCCTGGTCTCAGGTGCATTATATTTAACATACAGGTCCGTGATGCATACCGTGTATCTGGATTTATAATTAGGGTCTTGCTGTGGTATGTAGAGGTTAGTTTATGTATCTCCTAGGAAGCGAGTACACACACACCCCGTGTTGTTCATAATAATATCCACACACAAACCCCACAAACCATTGTGATAATTGCAACTGACCCTTGCACAAGTGCTCTCCAGAGCACCCCAGCTTTGCAGAGACTGCTCCGAACGTTTCAAACCTCCGAGCAGCTCCAAGCAGAGCTTGTTTTATTCTTATTTATTTGAAGCCACCTGCCACAACATTTTTCCTGTCTTCTTCCTCCTACAGAAAGTGTGGCACTTTGTATTCAGGCCAGTGCCGTTTTGTGAATAAAAGTTAGGCATTCTGCAATCCGAGAGAAGTGATAGGTTTAAGGCTCAAAAATCTACACACAGTTGGGATGAGAGGTGGCTGAGTTATATCACTAGAAAGAGATATTCCTGCCTTTAAAAAAAGCAAAACAAAACCAACAAAAGGACTAGAGAAAAGGAAAAGTAATGGTTTTCTTTTAGCCTAGTAATAGATTAGGACTAGTAATAGTGATATAGTTTTTTTTTTCCTGTGGCACCAAAGGCCCCACACTTAGACTCCCAGTAATAACATTTTTAGATGTACAGATAGAAGATGGAAACTAGTAAATATTCTTCCAATTACTAAAATAATTTCTTGTTCACAGGCTGTAGCATATAGAAAATAAGATGGAACAAAGTGCTGCCCACTATTCAAAGTATGCCCATTCCTGCCAGGGCTCTTAAGGGATAGAGCCTGGTCCAGGCAGGGTAAAAGAACAAACTGGTGAGCACAAAACAGATTGTGTCATTGTCTTCTCTCCTCAATAAACTAAAGCTCTCATAAGCAAGAAAACATAGTTGTTTAACAGCTGGGTATTACAGCTACATAAAAGAGATGTCCATTGCCTTTTCTCAGAAAAAATAAGCACTTTTCAGGGAGTGTATGTTGCAAACCACGGCAATAGGCGGCACTTCATTCCTCTCCCACCGCAGAATCTGTTAGGTTACAGATTCCACTTGTGTTCAGTTGCAAAGTTAACACACAATCCCTGCAACATCAAGATATTTCCATACAGACCACAAACCCTTTTCTTTGAATGCCTAAACTGAGCTTAACTCACTTGCTACTACCCTTGCAGGCATGTAATACAGATGCAGAATAAATTACAGATAAAGAGTTGGATTATAATAAGTACTATCTTAATATTCCAATCTCCAAGCAAACCAGAGTATTTTGACTGGGTTACACCTATCCTCCACTTCTGTAATGAGGTAAAGTACGTGGTAAGTGGCACTGGATTAAGTGCAAGGCTTTTAAAAGTGTTTAAAGTGTCTAAATCCTTAGATAATACTTAGATTTTTCAAGAGCACACAGGTGCCTACCTGCCACCCAAATCAGTGGGCAGTAAGATATCCCAGGTGGTCTCAAAAATCCTGCCAGATACAGCAGCCTTTCTAAAAGAGACTAATATGCCTTAGTTAATCCAGTCCTATGCATCTGCCAAGTAGGAATCTATTTAAACAAGTTTTTAAAGCTTTAACAAATATAGCTGAGGTTGCATCAGTCCCTTGTTGAATATTGTAGGGGTTCAGGGGTTCAGTTGCAATGGGAGACAAAATGCTGTCAGAGCTTGCCCTGCCTTCCTTTTTTTTTGGTGTCTGTCTGCTACTACAGAAGGTTGATGGAGCTTATGGGTGACAAAAAGATAGAAGAACACTTGAATCCATGAAATACACAGCCACAAAGCTTTCTGATCTTTCTGGAGGGTGCCCACTTCGATAACAGCACACAATAGACTTGTGTAGCCCGAAGAGAGTGCTGAGGCAGCTACAGAGAGCTCAAAGGGGTCTTCTGGGTTCAGAGATAACAAGCCAAGAGAGCATCTTCAGGGGCGTTTACTCCTATTTCCTGCATAACCCAGGTGAAGCAGCTCCACTCAGTAATTACTGCACTGAAGTAGTTACTCCTTTCCAGCTGCACAACTGAAAATTAACGAGGCTTTGGGTAAACCCTGGGGGAGGAGGAGTCTGTATTGCTCAACTACAACAGCAGGTGAAGCAATGCTCGTGCTATTTTGTGATGAGATTAACATTATTAGTGTTTTACCTACACTTATTTTCTGCAGTCTACAATAAAAAGCACTATTTCGCCTCAAACTATTGCCACAAATGGAGGTTCAGTGCAACAGGCCCTACAGTAATGAGACACAAGCTCAGAGCACCCATCCCAACCTGCAAATCCAATACAAGGCTTTTTGTAAAAAAAAATAATTAAAAAATAAATAAGAGAGTGCCAGTAGATAACTGGAATAACTGGAAACATAAAAGATAACATGGCAAACACCACCACTAATGGCAAACAAACAAAATTAACAACAACTGGGAAAGGGATTAAGATCTGCAAGTTTTCTGGGTGCTTTTAGCCACCCAGAAGTTGGATACTTTTTCCTCCTGAAGTATAGATTCTGTAACTCCCTCCCACACCAGGCAAGAGCTAAGACACCATCCTTCTCTGCATCAGATACAGACGAGTAGCAGCTTTGAGAAACACAGAGCTACACCAGCGAGGAGCCAACAGAGGAGCTTTACTTCAGAGTTCTTTGGGGACTTCAGCCTCCCCACCAGCACACAAACTCTTGGTGAGGAAAACACATCACACAGACTTACCAGGAGGCGACACAGGCGAGGGCAGCAACCTGCTGGGATGGATCCTCATCCTGCCTGGCTGACTTCAAAGGAAAACTGGGAGCACTGTGTTCACTGGGCTTTCCAGCATAGCTCACATGCTTTGCTTCTTACTCTTCTCCACCCCCCTTCTCCATTTTGGTTTTGTTTAGTAAAAAAGAAAAGAAAAGAAGCCCAACAAGGACCACACTGAGCAGTCACATCTCTCAAAGTACAAAAAGTAGCACATAAATACTTCTGCATAAACAAAAATAAACATAAATCCGGTGGATTCCAGAAAGTCCAAGATCAATTCCAAAAGGATTGATCTTTTAGCTAGTTCTCCTCTCGCTCTGGTGCTCCCTTCCCTACTCTTCAGCTCACCTTTCAGGAGAAACTGCTGCTTCCAAATGGCACAAGCACCTGTGAGAGAACTTAATTGGAACTAATTATCTGTTGGTTGTCTGGGACCTGAGGAGTCACAGCAATTACTTCAGTCAAGAAACAACCTGGGGGAGGGTGTTGCTGCTTTTCACAAAAAAGAACTAAGCTGCTCCCTAAAGGAAAGTTCTTAAAGCGATGGAACCTACGAAATACAAGTTAAATACAAGGCAGTGAAATGACTCCCACCAATGTTTGCCATTAATAGTCACAGTACGATGTACACACTCATCCAAAATAGCTCCTCTTGGATGAGTTTTGATATGATTATTGGTATGGATCCTTTGGGGCATGGGTCTAACTGGGACTTATTTATCTGCATGGAGAAAAAAGGAAAGGCAGAGGTGAGAGGTTAAAGAAAGAAGGAAGCTTAATAGAAAAAGCCGTGAGTTGGAGAAAATAGTTGTGTGCTAAAAGCTGAAAGAATTCAATGAAAGCTGCAGAAAAGTCTCTGGTGATTTATAACTGTAGAGTTCTCATTCTATGAAATAATGATAAGTGAAATTAAGTCCTCTTTCAACACTACAGGATGTTTCCTTTGTGATGGAGATGAATCCCTTAAGAACTGGGAGGAGGAGCGTGAGCCACAGTGAAATATTACTGTTTTAGCCAAGAGAGAGCAATATCAACTTTGCAAAGTATGTTTTCCTGTGCAGCACAGGTGCATTTTAACCAAGTCTCCCAGGGGATTTGCCAAAGGCCAGACTGTTGCTGTAAAAAAAGGATAGAAAAGAAATAAGTTTAAGTAAAAGCAAAGGTAAATTTGGCTGGACTGCTGCCTAATGGGAGAAAGAAGGAACAATACAATTTTTTAAAAGCAATTCTCCAGAGGCTGGCTCCCCACAGACCTCCCTGCAGCACACGTGCTTGGGAAGAGACGAGCCAGGTATTTATCTGCAATTCTGTTGAAATGCAAGAAAAAAAGGGAAAAAGAATAAAATATATATATATCCCTCCTGGAAGCATAAATAAGTAGTTCAGGACAAAGCAAAAAAGTTTGCAGAGTACACAGTTTTAATAGCAGCCAAAGTAGAGGCTGTAAGTGGGTGATCTCAAGAAGCTTTAATGCAAGGTGTACACCTAGCAACTGCATTCTTAAACCAATTTAGCTCTGACTTCAGCATCTGCAGAATCAAGCAGAAGACCAAGGAGACAGTGATGGTATCCAGTGATGAGGAAAATGCCCGTGAAAGGAATGAAAGTGTGAACACAGATTTAGGGCAGGAGTTGTTTTGCTGGAGAATGCCTGGGCCAGTGTGGATTATGGCTGGATGAAAATGGGCGAGATTGTCCTCAGATCCAAAATATTGGCCAGATGAAATTTTCTCAGAAAGTAAATTTTCAGGAGAGCAGATTGCAGCTATGGGCACTTCACGAGGTCTCACTCCCAGCACGCTACCTAAAGCAGTCAGGGGGTCTGACCTGTCCTCTTTCCTTTGGGACCAAAGTCATCCTCCACCAGTTGAGGGTGGCAAGGTCTGAGAGCCCACGGGGAGTCACTTCACTGAGAGCTGAAGACCTGGACCTCGTAGGCAGCCCTGAGAATCTTGCTGGATAAGACCCTACGAGCTTGAAATCAAAAAGTGTGGCTGTGTTTCATGGTAGGCTGCACCAGTGAAATTGTTTATCGTGCCTTCTGTGGGTTGGGTCATTTTCATCAAACTCGACAAGAACTTTTGATAAAATCCACCCTGAGAGCAAAGAACAATGAAGAGGAGGAGAAAAAGCCAATGTTGACAGCTTATATATGACTTCCTGTAAAATCCATGGTTTTCCTTCCTGCATAATTTACACAAAGACCTTGAAAATGATAAAATAGGGGAAAGGGAATCAAAGATTATTTGCATAAAATGGAAACAGGAAAAATAGCACTATACAGAATATGGTATATTCTACTCCAAGGAAATTCACAGGCCTGTTTCTATAATCTTGGGAAGGAAGCCAAAGGAGACTGGAAATACACAGAAAAGTTTTAAACAATTGATCTTACTGGGAGGTTACACTGGTACTTTTTATCCTCCTGGTATCCAGATGTTTCAGAAAATACCCAGAAGTGAAACACTTGTAGCTTTCTAGGAAATAAAGCAGAGAGCCCTTCTGGTCTCTCCCTTCCAGGCTGCTGTGGAGCCACCTCCCGAGCCCCTGGTACAGGTGCAGGAGTTCTCTGCCCCGCTGCAGCCAGCCCGCCCCACGCGAAGGTGGATGGAGTTAGTGCTGGAAAAGGAGCATCCCGAGGAAGAAAACGTGTGTTGCAGCGATTGCTGTGATGATGGCCGGGGAGGAAGGCTGTGCTGCTGGGCACTACTGTGTGTTTCAGAAAGGAGGTACGGGGAGCATTTTGACAATCTGTGCTTTTAGTGCCCTAAGTGCAGAGGTGTTGGAAATTTACTGATTTTTACTGATGGCCAGTGTCACACCTTTACAGCTTTGGACCTAGTGCTTCAATTCCAGACACAGCAGCTTTGCCCTCACACTTCTGACTGCAGTGACCCAAAGGCTGGATGCAGACCCCAACCTGTAAAGCATTACAAAACACTCCAAGGTATTATTTTAACCACAACTGCTAAGAGGTTAGCGTTTCTCTGTGCCGCTAACGACAATCTGATGTGCCTTCTTGAGGCAGATTTCAGTGAAGAAAAATCCTCTGACAACCCCTGCCCCCTTCCAACATGAAAACTGGAGCGTGCCTCTTTAAAACTAGCCTATTTAGGCCACAGATGCTAAATGAATTCAGCAGACAGACGGAGTAATGGAATGTCAGTGTTCCAGTCTGCTGCCTTGAAGCAATAGGGGTTTTTTTATTATTAATTTCTCCTCTCATTTTCCAATGCTGCCTCTGGGCTCCATGCTTTAGATGCAGTATTCTTGTCAGTCTCGCTAACCCAATTTGGAAATAATTAAATTTTAAAATATTAAAGGGATTATAAATACTTCCCACCCCACTTCCCCCGCCCCATTCCCTTTTATGCTGTCCCTCCAAAACTGCTGAATTTTGCTTCAGGACTTAAAATGTGTTACTGCAGAATCTGATTTGTTACTGCAGTTTCCTTTGCAAAGGCTGGAGAATATGTGAAGGGAAAAAAGCCCAGAGTTAATTCCAGTAAAAGGTGCCTGGGAGCTTTATGAGACAAAGAGCTTTCTGCCATTCTGACATCTTGGAACCTGACCGTACTCCCAGTTAAATTATCCTTAAGACTCTCAAAGTCTTAGGATGGAAAGATTTTTGAGTCACATACGAGTCCTAATGACACAAACAAGGATGTAGCTTACCACAGCACCACCGAGGTCCGACCATCCAGCTCAAGGGGCTCAGCTACAGCAGGTTGCTCAGCACCAAGTCTGTTGGATTTTGAAAATACCCAAGGATGCAGAGTGCAGAACCTGGCCAAGCGGCCTGTTCCAGTGTTTGACCACCCTCACAGCAAAAACCTGTTTCTTGCCTCTAGACTGGATACAAGAAATGTGTTTCTTTCTTGTACTGGGGAGACCAGACTTGGATACGGGGCTCCAGATGTGGCCTCACCCATGCTGAGTAGAGGGAAGGGATCGCCGTCCTTGACCTGCCACCAGTGCTCCTCCTAACGCAGCCCAGGACGATGTTGGCCATCCTTCCTGTGAGGATGCCTTGCTGGCTTGTGGTCAGCTTCTGGTTGCTGAATATCTGGACACTTACAGAGCCATATAGATTTTTATGGCTGGGAAGAACAGTCTCGCCCGTGTAGCACATCTCAGACATTAGCATCAGGTATTTGATATTTTCTTCTTTTTATGTCTCCCACAAATGGATTGTAAAGGTATGTATTTATGAGTCCTGAAATGGAACCTGAGTTATTCTGATAATGTGCCTCCAGCTCTGACTATTGAGGTCTTTAAAAGACAGTTCTCCAGGTTTAGAAAGGCAAAGTCACAATGTGAGTCTCACAATAGATGAAGGTTTCCTAACTCTCGGGTTTGCCCTTCTGTGGGTCCAACATGCTGCTGTTATTTTAAAGCTACATCTGGAACAGAGCCTACAAAAGAAAAGATGAGACCATTACCAGCTCATCTATGCCATCTTTGTCCCACATTTCCATCTTGAAAGCATTCTGTTTAGCTTCAGATCTTTCTGGGTCACCAGTGGTTTGTTTCAACAACTGTGCTCCAGACCTCGCTGAGATTCAACCAGACAGTTTTGTTTATGGTTTCTATTTCCTGTATATTCTTCTCATTAATTGCATTTCCCAGTTCATGCCACGTCTCGGACACAAAACAAAACCCAGGGGAAACAAAGGGAGTCCAGCACATCACACATACCACGTGTAACACAGCACTGAGCTCACCTGTGGCCTGAGAATGGCTGGCTGGGAACTTAGACTTACTTTTGTCTGAATAAGAGTCAGTAAAATCCAACCTAACCCAGGTTCATCTAATGATGTAGATGAAAAATCCTGACACCATCGAGAACAAACCAACCAACCAAACAGGGTCACTGGACTGCTCCAAAGGCTCTGGGAACTTATTAAAGAGGGCAGCTGCGTGGTTTTTCATGTCTGGAAAATGAAGTTGTAAAACATGGAAATAGTTTTATATTGAACATGAGCAGGGCTTAAGTGACCTGGGTGCTTCAGACGAGATACCAGTCAAGATGTCACTGAGCACTGGTACATCTGAAGATGTGAGTGGGATAAATTTTATCTGGAGCTGAGTTACAATGAATTACAGTTTACAGTTTATAGTGAAGCAAATCCTATTTGACTATTTTCTCTGTTTTATCGAGGGAAGTAGTTTGGTTTGGGCACCAGAACTCAGAAGAATATAGTTCTGTTCCTCATCCATGCACAATGACTGGGTACTACTGGGCAAGTGACATTAGAGCACACTTTTAGAAAAGCCAGACACTGGTGTGCACCCTCTAGTAACTGGAAATGTCTGTCCAGCATTTCTGAAGATGATGCCTCTGTTTACCTTCCATAAAATAACTGTTTCTTCGTGAGAGGATACAAAGATCCATTCTTTAGATTATTTGAATTTCTCAGTTCTCATTGAATCAGTGACTGTATGTGAATCACCCATTATACTGAATATTTAGGTCAGGGAAAAGCATGCAAGCTGACAACCTAGTCTGTAAAATCAAGGGCATCCTATCAATTTCTCGGTGACAAACCTTCCTTGGGGGTACTTCCAATTAGTGAATCCCCTTCATCGTTTATTGTTCTTCAAGAATCTGTACAGTTGGATGTCAAGAAAACAGGTTTGTTAATTGGTGTAAATCCTCTGCATTTTTTTAGAACAATTTTATGACATGGCTTAGGAGAGAAAGAAGCCTCAGTTCCAATGGAAGTGAAGAGAAGAGCGGTGGCAGCATCAAAAGGACAGGAGGACTACACTCACATTATTGTAGGATTATACAGTTGTAAAAGCATGAACTAGACTGTCTTGAAGTAAAGGAACTCCCAGCTCAGAGTCCCTGGTTGGGCGTGTGACAGATAGATACCCATTTATTCTGCATCAGGCAAAGGAGGGATCCATAATACAGTGAGCTATACTTGGGTTGAAGAAAAAAAGCTTTTAAAAGATAGCAAGTGATGCCATACGTTTTCACTATGGAGCATGCTATGCAAAGATCTGGGTAGTCAGCTCCCACCAACCATCTGGAGAGAGAAGTCACTCAAATTGAAGTGCTGAACCTGCTGTGGTAGACAATCGGTGCCAGTGAACCACTCACTACTCTCCCCCTGTCTGTTTTCCTGCCTTTTGCTGCAATAGAGCCTTAAAATAAAATAATCTGGCTACCACTTTCCAAACACCCGCTTCCAAACACCCCAGCTCCCATCTGCAGAGAGCACTTCATTCATTGGACAAAGTGGGCCACTTCCACAGAAGAAGTGATTCCGCCGGCCCGACCGACGGGGAAACGCCAGGGAAAGGAAATAACGCGTGAAAAAAATGGCCTGTTCTTTATCAAGCTCCTTGTGGCCCCGTGTTAAACCCTAATTTCTGTTTCATGTCTCCCTGATTCCTCCCCAGTGTTTAATGCGTCTTTTGACTCCTGTTAAAAGCTTCCTGGGGCGGAGATCTCGGGAACCCAGCAAGCTCACTGGGTTTGCCTTATGAAAAGTGACTTTAAGTGCCAGGGAGGGTTTAGCAGCTTTGAAATAAAAGAACTTTCAACCATGTTGCCATAAATTGCTTTGTTGCCTGTAGTCAGCAAGAATCAGTTTGAAGACTTCTGGAGCCTGAGGGTATCAATTGCTTTGTTTTTTTCCTCTATCAAGTCTATCCTCCAGTGACTTGTGTTACACTGCGGGCTGCTCTGGGATGCTCAGCAGATGCTAAATGGGGCACGAGAGACATATCAAGCCCCTTGGCATGTATATATTTTTAAATCAAATAGGCAGACGTGGGCAAAAGAATCTG
The DNA here is from genome assembly GCA_013400555.1 of Jacana jacana. Lineage (NCBI taxonomy): Eukaryota > Metazoa > Chordata > Aves > Charadriiformes > Jacanidae > Jacana > Jacana jacana. Next base: position 86,478 of record VZTM01040870.1, on the reverse strand, counting down.
TGATGGTGAATCAAATGTTCCCTGCTCTGCTGTACGCAGTCATCCTGCCTCCCTGTAGGACCAGACAATAACTGAGTGACTAAAGTCTAACCAGCTTGGGATCGAGTGCTCTAAGCTTTAATCTTGTAAGTACCAGTGCTGGTGGGCTCACTGGGACAGCTTGTCTTATAGCAGGTCATTTCACGGAGCAAGACCTATCACAAATATTTCTAGGTGGGAATAATCTAACGAGAGTAGAATAGAGGTTATGCCAGTTACAGAAACAATTTGGTGCACATCAGCTGGGAAGAAAAAGCAAGTGGGATGTGGAGTGCTGCATTCCTGCCACACCAGCAGAAGGAATACTGAGCAATTTAATAACATTGGGTTATTCCTGCTTTTTCTACTAATCAATAAGATAAAAACCTTACAAATAAAGGGGACTACTGATGGTTTTTCCTCCTTTGAACTTGGCTGCATGCATAAATTGCACAGAATGAACCTCAGTTAAATAGGGGTACTGGTAGCAGTCTTACCTATCGCAACTTTTACTAAAAAGCAAATAGGAAAAAAGGCAAAGGAAGGAAGATGAGCTTGCTTCATTTTAATAATTGACTGGCTACCCCAGTGCCTACCTACAGCTAGAAGAATGAAGCCTATTGGGAGAAAGCCTGTGGTATAAATGAATCTTATTTGTGAAAATGAAGCTGACATAACTGAAACATAAACACTTACCGTTATCTATAGAAGCCGTATTTGCTGTAAATTATCACCTATGGAGAATGTTGTATGGACAAACTCAAGAATTCAAGAAGCACAACCTATTTTTAGAATTTGGATCTCCACTGCTGAGGAGTGAGAGCTGCTGAGCAAAGCAGAGTGAAGGCCGGTGCAATGATTACACCAGTAATGCAGCAGCTGGGAGAGCTCTATTCACTCTCCTCTGTCAACACAGATCTTCCATATGAGTTCTGCCAACTGATTTAGCTCTCCAGGATGTCAGATTCCTATCTAAAATGCTGAAAGAACAATTCTCTCCTATTTAACAAGAATAGGGAGTAGGTAAATATATTCCAGATTGTGAGACAGTCAGGCACTGTAGTGGTGAGGGTCACGAAAGTCCCTGACACGGGCTGGGAGCGTTACTTGCTTGAGAGCACGTACAGAAGCAACGGTAGAACAGGGTTGTTGGAGTCCAGCCTTCTGTGCTCTAATGCCACCAAAGAGAATGTGCTTGCTGTAAAAAGTCTGAGAGGTCCAATGTCACATACCAGAAGTTTCTCACAATTGATTGATATTTGTGGTTCTGGAGCTTCAAAGTCAATAGATGTCACATGTATTTCACTGCTAGAAATAATAGCTGATTTATCTACAACTGTGCAAATGAACTCAGGGACAAAGCATCTGCCTCGACCTCTGCTGAAGCCAGTGCAGCTTTAGGAAATAGCAACCCTGAAAGACCAGTTCTTAGCAAATAAATTCCTGCTTGGAACAACTTGATGACTGTTGTTCCTTTTGCACTTCCATCACATCCTCACAGAAGGGCCTCAGCTCGCCCTGTGCTCTGGTGGTAAGCCATGGTGTGACAGCAGTCAGTCCGCAGTCCCGGCGTGATGCTGCTGCTCCAGTGTCTGCCTGGCTCCGTGGCTCGGAAACATGTGCAGCTCCTATTAATAAACCAGTGCATACTGGTGGAATGGTGCCAAATCGCTCTCATCTCTGGGTTTCCTAATTTCTCCTGCAGCCCTTGCCCTCCAAACAGGAACTAAGGTCTCCCCTGTCTGGTGTTGGTAGCTATGGAGAGGGGCTGTTCATTACTCACTATATCACTTTGACGGAGGCAGCGTGTTGGGAAGCAAACCAGCCTCTTGCATGACCACCAACCCAGCCCTTCCTCTTCCTCCCTCTTCCTCTTCCCCCTGAGCAGACAGACGCTGAGTTCACAGGCCCAGGTGCAGACACGCAGGAAATAGCGGCGGTCAGTGGCTCAGACAGCAGCCATCGGGAGGTCTCGGGAGGATCAGGCTTGGCTTCTGTGTGAAACAAGAATTGGGCAAGATGACAGACATAGGTGCTTGTTTCCTGCAGAGATGTTGGACAGGAGCAGTTGTCCTCAGCCTCACGCGTGCGGGGTCAGGCGTCCGCCCAGGACAAGGAGCTGTAATTAAATAGTGGGGTCCACGCTGGGACACGTACCCAGTTCTGAACATTGGACCTTTACTCGTTAGAACATGGCAAGTGTAAATGGAAAGAGAAACTCTGAAAAGTTTAGAGGGAATGAGAGCATGGGGTTGTTTAATGTTTATGGAGGAATGGGCTGGGAAAATCCAGAAACTGCAATCCATGCACCATTGGTTGTGCACACTGTCAGGAGAGGGGAGAAAGGGCAGTAGTTTGTGATAAACTGCTCATTAGTCTTTTCTCAGTTGTAGAAGTAGGGCTCAATGAGGTAGGTGGTCCTCAAGAGTTATGGACCTGAGAACTAGCACAATAATGAAATCAGTGATGGCAGTTATCTCGTTCTACAGTGTCCACCTTGCAAGGCTGTTTGGCTCCCACAAGCAGTAGCCAGACATGGTGACTCGAGCATAGCAGCCTTCAGAGCCTGGGGGTCCATCCGTGGCAGTTAATGGGGGCTCTGTGAGGGAGAAATGCACGGAACAGCCTGTGTTACCATCTCATTTCCCCTCCTGAGTTGACAGAAGCATCGAGTGCACTTGTGCTCGGAGGTCTGTCCTATATAAATATCCCCAGGAAATAAATAAATGCCAGTGCACTTGTGCATTTCCCTCAGATATTCTTCTCCCCAGCTGCTGTGCTGACGGTACTTACTGGGAATCAGGCATTTCATTCTGGCTCGCTGTGCTGCTGGAGGGAGATGGGAACAAGATGCTCCTGCGGCGGGGGAGGGAAGGGGAGGGGAGCAATTCGGTTACCAGAATATCAGTCTGTTTATTTAGAGATGCACACACACACACAGACCTTTGTAGAAAACTGGAACCGAATTTGTTCTTATCCTGTAAGTGAAGGGGAGAGCTGAAGGCTGAAATCTTACTCAGGGGAAGAGCTGTGAGAGAGTAGAGGGCATTGCTCAGGACTAGAGGTTCGGTTCTCATGCGGATGAGTGCTCAGAGTAGATACCTGTTGTGAGGAGTAAAACAGAAGGGGATTGTCGTAATGGTTCAGTTTTCTGGCCATTCTGGCCACAAGCCAGCTGGCTCTGATGGGCTCGAGTCCCCACAGGACATTGCAGATGACAAATAAAGTGTCCCCAGGGTGGGTGGGTGTCAGCCCACCATGGCATAAACGGGAACCGAGGTACTCGGGTACTCAGGAACAGCTGGGACTCAGTTCTAAGCTTGCAGGCTACTCTTCTCTCAAAAGCAAGCCAGGCTTATAGCCACGTCCATTCCCCACCCACCCCGATCCAACCAAACCGTGCTAGAGAACCGAGACAAACCACAGGGAGAATTGGAAAGGGAAGCGGAGAAGCCGTGTGGTCTTGGCTGCAGACCCGGGGAAGCCTGGTTCCATTTCCTCAGGGGGAGAGCTCAGAACATCTGTGGTTTTTCCTCCCCTCTACCTTAGGCTGTACATTTAGTTGTTCTGCTGGGACTGCCTTTCACTGTGTGGTTAGCACTTAGCAGCACAGCAGTTCTGACTTTTTGGATCCTTAGGTTATATTCTAATATTGTCAAGAATGAAGTAAAACCTATAAAATGGGGTTGATGCAGTTATTCTGTATCAGTCTGATTGGTGTCTGTCCTGTGGGATCCCCTGTCCCACCTTGCAGTAAAACAGAATTTACTGCCCAGAAATGTCTGATCACACCACATCTGCATGGCTGTGTTTACCTGCAGGGTCACCAAGGTCTGGGGCCCTGACCCAAAGCTCTACAAATGCCACTAAAATCACAATGAATTGAGTAGCTATTTCTGAACGTCGCCAGAAGACACAAAGTCAGGCTTGTGTTCCCCACTCTTTGTCTTTTATGTCCTAGGTAAACTGTGCCACCTTTGGATAGCCTATCTAGAGAGTAAGAATGCTCTCCTAATGCAATTATTGAAAGGCAGTGGAACCTGCAGATCCTTTGGAGCAGAGGCACTGAGAGCACAAGCCTCAGGACTGTGCACGCAAGAGGAGCTGTGTTCCTGTGCCAGAGCAGGAAGTCTTTTAACCTGGAAGCTCAGCAGTGACCATGGACAGATGAGGCTGTTGCCAGCTGACAGCCCTGGCTTTTGCTTGCCTTTGTGGCTGCAGGTGGGTTCGAGCCAAGGCAAAGCCCAGCCAATGAGACCGTTGTGGCATCACCGCTTCCCAGTCAGTCACAAATGACCTCGCAGCGCATCTCGTTTCCTGGAACACACGCATCCCCGCTCTTTCCCCAGAGGCCACCCCTGGGCAGACACAGACACATCCCACCGAGTTCCCACACCAGCTTGGGTATTAAATGCAAGGAGAGGAAACGCTGTCTCCCGTGTGGAGTCTGCAGGGTATGTTCACCCAGTGAGGACAGCTGGGCTCCAGGGATGGTTCTCCAAAGGGAGACAGACCTCAGTTTAGCTCCCCATTAACTATTGTCAGGTCATCTGGTTACATCTCTAATATTAACAGAGACACACCATTAATTTCTGTGGCAATCTGGATTCTTCTGTCGACATCAGTTCACTTCCCAGTGTTTACCACTCCCCATGGCCCTCAGACTGGACTGAATTACCATTTTAGCCAGAATGTATTCAATCTATCAGAATTGATAGAGGCTGCCCCATAAAATAGGCATCCATTCCCATCGTAGTTGTGGTCTGCAGCACTGTCTGTTTGCTGTTCACACACCCTGCCTTGGCACAAAGCTTAACTAAACCACAAGCCAGCAGCAGTTTCACTCGAGAGTTACACATGGCACATTAGTGCTGTGTTTGTGAAGTTTTTTCTCTTCTCTCCATGAGATACAACCATTATTGTAACGAAATGCTGCACAGATAGCAGTTTATACAGTGGGCTAAAGTCATTTAATTTCGGAGGCACCCATGAATTCTGTGGTTGGGTCCTGGTAGTTAAATGTCATACAGTAATACTGGCTAGAACAGAAATCACCGCACCTTGTAACTGACAGGTTTTGATCAAAACAGGGCTAAGGCCTAGAACAGCAGGAAATACTCCAGCCTGGGACGAAGGCTGAAAAACAGTAGGACAAGATGAGCTCGGCTGCTGGGATGGACAGGAAGGGGCACAAGCTCTGGAAGAGCAGAGGGGTGGATCTGCACTGCAAACAGCAGCGTCTGTGTACCAGCGTGGGAGGGCAGGACTGTGGCAGGTCAAAATCTGTGTGTATTAATAAGCAGATTTTAAGTAGAGTAATGAGGATGTAACAAGCAGAGCCAAAGTGTTCCAGAAGAACTGTGTGGTAGCTCAATTGGGGATAGGAGATCCTGTGTACTTGATTAGGGCTTGATGGAACCAGCACACACAACCTGTGTCTACCTCTTGCTGTCCTTTCCACTCAGAATCACTCCCAACGCAGTCAAATAGAAAACCAGGGCCTCTTTTGAGTTCTTGTTGTACATTGTCTTATATGAATAAAAAATGGGGGTATAAAATGCTCACATCCTCCATGACATGACATACATCAATGTGATTTCAGTGACCTGACATTATGATTTTTGCCAGAAGATCCCACTCCACCACCTGGACTGCAGCACAAGAGTCTCTTTGCTTTTGTTCATTATCCTTTCACTCCAACCCTCTCCATGTCCTTCTTATTTAAGAATTGACCCCGGCTCAGAGACTCGCTGCTGGAACGAGAGAAAGCTCTTGGTTGCTGACCTCTCCCTCTTCCCCAGTCTGTCTTTACAGAGGGATCTATGTGTTTTGTCTAGTGCTAATGAGCCGGCCTGTGTTATCTCTAATGTCATTTTAAAATTGAATTAACCCCAGACTGTGGGTGTGTGTTTGCATGGCGATAGTAATACGCTGGGAAGGAGGATGCCTTGGGCGCACACATGAAACCTGCAAAGCTTCTCTGTCGGCTTTGGCTGCTGTGCCGACTGGCACCACCCCAGGGGAGAGTATGCCCATGCATCACAAATTTGCTTTTTGGTTCCCCTTCCACCCACCCCTGAGCTGAGTTCTCTGCCAACTCAGCTTCTGTATAAATCAAAGGGAAATATTCTCCCCCTCCTGTTTTTTTTTCTTTTCCTGAACAGATTGGATGTCATTATGTGCAGCTGAGCTCGCTGAGGCTCGGGCGGGGGAGGAGGGGACAGGAGGAGGGAGGGATGGATGGAAAGAAGAGACGGTTTTAGAAAAATTGCTTACAGTCCATCAGAGGGGGAAAACAGCCTCCAGCTACAAGTAACCAGCACTTCACACACACCCTGATTTACTAGGGAAACCCAGAGCGCTTTAATATTTAAAAATAAATTAGAGAGCCGGGAAAAAAAGAATGAGAAGGGAAAGGATACCATCCCTATTGATGGAGCCATGAGACAGACATCATGGGGTTGTGATGGAGGAGCTGGATGTGGGGACACCTTCCCAAGCTGTCTGACATACTGGGGGATGCTCAGGTGGGAATTTAAAGAGCACATGCAATCTCACAGACATCACTCCACATACAGACTGCAAGCAATGGTCTCAGTCATTACAGAGAGAGGCTTCCAGCTCATCTTCTATGAAGTGAAAAGCACCCTTTCACTCCTCCCAGCCAAGTTGTTCACTACATGGTGCAGCCAGTTTGCCATCATTACTGAGGGGACCACTAGGTGAGAAAGAGGGAAAAGGAAAGGAAGAGGGGAGGAAGAGAGAAGGGGAGCAGGAAGTAAAAGGGGGAACGGGGCAGGAGATGAGGGAGAAGGGGAAAAAAGAGGAGTAAGAGGGGAGAGAAGGAGAGAAAGAGAAGGGAAGGGAGGGAAGAGAGGGGAAAGGGAAGACGAGAGCGAGAGAGAGACAGACAGAGAGGAAAGGAGGAGTGCGAGCCAAGCGCATGGCATTCAAAAGAAGCAGCTTTCAAAAGCTTTGGCTGGGATGCAGATTTGCAGAATCTCTGGACCCATAATTCCCTGGCATACAAAGCTTGCTGGAGGCATCAATGTGCCCAAAAGGGGCTTGCAGAATAAACAGCAGATAAAAAAAACCAACACCCACAACAAGCCTATGAATTAGAAATGAAGGCAAGGGGAACAGCTGTACTTCCAGGCTGCAGGTGACCTCATTGTGCGAGCTGCGCCGCTGCGAGGCCTGAGCCTGTCCAGCGCTTCTGAAATAGTAGGTATGGACAATAAGAGCTGGCAGAAGAATACACCCCCTGTCTATAGTAAAGAGGAGGAAATTGCCCATCTCTCCTGCCAGCTGTATTTTAATCCAGAGCTAAATTACTCCGAACATTCTTATAAACTTTTATGTTACAGTATCTCCTAAAACCTCAGTGGACACTACTAAAAAATACTGTTCTCACTTAAGTTAAACCAGCCAGAAGGATGATTATCCTCCAAGATTTTCCCAAGATCACAGAGTCTGTGACAGTATCAGGAAGCATCCAGATTTTCTCAATCTCAGCCCCGTGCCTAAAGCAAACAGCTACTTTCTCCCAGTTTTTAGATGCTAATTAAATGAGCAAAGCTTGCATGTGAGAAACAAAAAAGACCTCTACCCTGCAACTCGGCTCATAGATGTGGCTCTCCAATTAATAATTGTCCTCAACTTTGATTACGTTGTACTGCAGCAGAGTAGTATCCTATCACATCAGATAACTGAAAATAAGGCAACAGTATTGAATAAAGAGTATTGACTCCACTTTACAGATGGGGAAAGCAAGTCAGAGGGTGGAATAATTTTCTTCAGTGTTCCATAAAGAGTCAGAGGCAGAAGATGGAAACAGGTGTGACACATCTGTGTTATACACTACCAAACCAGAACGTGTCACTCACTGGTTTTGCTGTATGCAACTGATAACTGAACTGAGATGGAAAAGGACGGACAGTTACGTGAAGAGCTCCACGGAGACAGCTTTGTACGGCTGGAGAAGAGTCCAAAGGAATGCACTGTCTAAAAAGTCCATGTCACTTTCCAAAAGTTAGCCTTAAACTCAGTATTCAGGTTTGATATAAAGATTAACAGGTAGAAAAAGTCCTGAAAAGTTTCAAAAAAAGAGACTGTTGAAACTGTGGAAATGATTTTCTTGTTTTTAAGAAACAGTTTTCCTGAGCTGCTGGATATAGAAGATTGGCATTCAGAGTGGCAAATCAGGAAGATACTGGGACAAAGGTCTAGTGTCACCTCCTGTCATTTCCCATGAATGGAAATGATTCCACAATGAACTACCACGAGTCAAGCAGAGCAGCTCCACCCCTGTTGGGTGACCACACTGTGACTGGGGAGATACTCACGGCAACCGGGGCTGCCAGGGAAGCAGACCCGTGGCAGTAGATTTCCAACTGGTTTTGCCAGCAGGATATTGGAATGGCTCAAAATGCACATATATTCAAGAATCACCATCTTCCCAAACACATGCTCTGTCATGACCAACTTTCAAATTCGATAAAGCAGGTTTTTAAAGCACATTCCTTTATTAAGGATGCAGAGCGATGGGAGGATCAGTCTGTTCAATTTCTAGAGAAGAAAATGACAAAGAATAAGAAACCCACATGGGAAGATGAAACAAAAGCAATCATTAAAAATTGCTTCTGAATTGGGAGCTTTTTGTTAGAGAGAGATCATTCCAGAGCTATTTGAAAGAATCAATTCCAAGTGTGGCTGTTGTTTGTTGTGCAGAGGACGGGGACGGTGGAGCTACGAAAGGGGCCACGGCCCCTCCAGCCAAGGCCCGTAGGTGTGCACTGGGAAGCAGCCTGCAGCCCTGCCACAGGGGCATTAAAAATAGTCAGAGATCACCTACCACCGAGTAACAGCAATTTGCTGCTACCAAAATAGTTTACAGTATTTAAAAAAAGCTTAATCTAGAGATAGTTCTCTTGGCAGCAAAAATCTTCCTTGTGCCAAGAGAAAAATAATTTGCATCCCTGGTGTCAATGGTAATACTACCATGTTGCCTTAACGCTCCAGGAGATGCAGCCAGCTCAGCACTGCCTTCGGAGAGAAAATCTCTGAAAATAACATGGAGAAGAAAAGAAACTCACATTGCACTTGCATCAGTAATGAGTCTGACATCAGCAGGTGATGAATCATTCTCCAGTCGCAGCGTTTATCTAATGAAACATAACCCTGGCGTTTGGGAGTGGGGTTTGGTTCTTTCCCCCCTTCATTTCCATCTGCTGGTAACAGCCCTCAAAGAGTTAAGTTTTCAAGAATATGGTTGCCTTGGTATTATGCTCTCAGCTGTGATCAGCAATATGTAACAAAAAACCCCAGTACTTAAGTGGATTTTTTTTAAAGTATTCCCCACTGTAAATGTGTAATTAATTAGCCTTCCCCTTCCCCCTCTGCTCACACATTCAGACCCTTGGGGACCCTCCCCTTTTCTTCCTATCAAATTCAGACAGTGACTAGGAACTGAATTATTCATTCTGCTGTAGGTGTAACACATCCATTTAAGTGATTTAAAGTTTAAGCAGCCTTGCTGCTCCTCAGCAACACCACCACCATAACCAAGATTAAAGTGAAAAGCAGAGCCCAACAGGAATCGGGAAAGTTCTTTTTTCTTAAACCACTTGTTTGATTACACAAACAACACACGTTTTTGTGAATCAACCTTCTTGAATGAATAAAGTTGTGAGAATGGCAGGTAAACAAGAGCACCTGTCAGTCATTAAGAAAATTCCACGGTTATATGCACTAGTAAAAGCTTTTGTTCCAATACGTTGACTATTCTTCGCTGTGATAGTTAATTTTATGCACGCTTTGCCAGAAATACATGGCAAGAGATTTTCACATTGACAGTCACAGAAAATCACATTAAGATACCTGTTTAGTCCTCATTATCATTGTATCAGAGAACCTCATCCTAAAAATTATGTACAGCCAGTCAAAGAACAAATTAACCATAATTAACAGCGCTGTAGCACTTCTGATTAGATCTCAAAGTGCTCCAAAGTCTTTGATTTTCTGAACATCTCAGCGACACAAGGCAGTGCTGCGACTCCTGTTTCAAAGCCGGGGCTGTTTAATTTGGGGCAATCTGGGAAAGTTCCCTCCTGCTCTCGGCAGACAGGGGGTGGGAGATAGGGCACACCCTGATCTCACCGAAGAGCCAAGCCCAGGCTCTCAGTGTCCCGCGGCCGAAGAGCTGAACGTCGATTTTCCTCAAGGTAACACCCAAAGTCCCTGACAAAAAGAAAACCCTAAATGGCAGCCTCCTGTCACCATCAGTAAGTGGTCCCCAGGTCACAAACGAGGCCTGGTGTGTCAGAGGCACTCGCACGCACCGTGGTGTGTCAGCCCAACGTAATTCAAGTAACGAATACGAATTCTGAAGACTGTGATTACATGAAGTACCGTGTTGCCAGTACTTACAATTTTATTAGCAATACCATAATATCTGCTATTTCTCTTGAAGATGCAGCTGCTTGAATGTCATCTGAATACCTCAGCCTTTATGAAAAAGTGTTCTATTTTTAAAGTCATAATTATGCCACTCATGATTTTGAAGTACAGGCTTATGCCTTTATTAGTATAAGATTGGCAACACTGAACTTAAAAAAAGCCCACATCCTGAAATACCTGAAGGTATTTTAAGCCAAGGGAAAGCTGGAAAGAGCTGGGTGACAGGATTCTGCCCCCAGCTCTGGCACTGCAGAGGCCACCGAACGCAGACCCAGGGACGAAGCCACAGAGTCCCAGCAGGGAGGGCTGGCAGAAGGAGCACCAAGAAGCAGCAGAAGCCTTCAGCAATTAGCAGGCTGCTTATTGCCTTGGGCTGCTTTAGGTTAAGCAGCATTCAAGGCTGCCCAGGTAAGCCCTGTGCGTTCTAGACTGCAGAACGATCATTCTGGTAGAAAACAAATGTTGCTCAAAATGACTGTATTCCCACCATTGTTAAGAGAAGTGGAGGTTGCACCGTGCTAAAACATCACCAGGAGCCAATAAAAGCCTGTAACGGATCGCACACACCCGCGGTCCCGCACTGGTTTGCATCATCACAGCTACCTTTAGGATTCCACCCCGCAGCGGGTCCTACCCACACAAACTTCATTGCAGAATCAAGTCTTCCATTCCTGTGACTCTTTTTTGATCTAGATTTGAGTGGCACCATCTTCCTGATTAGAAGCCCCACTTGCTTAGAGCGGAGTTTTCCTGATAGTTTTCTTTCTATGAATTGCTCCATCAAAGGACTGTCATAACAGACTGTTTGCCAATTTGAAATCCAACAGTTTGTCTGGTGTAAGTGTTAAAAACGTTGTCTTGGCAGTTGGGGCTTTTTTGGGTGGGTTTTTTTTTGGGTGGTTTTTTTTTTTTTTTTTTGCATTAAGTGACTTGATTTTTTTTTTCTATTTGCTTCTACAGTATGTCAAGGGAACTGGATCATTTTAGTAATCAAACCTGCTTTTCTTCCTTCACTTCAAATAAAACTCAACATTTAACCTCGGAATCCAGAGAGTAATTTTATTCTAATGATATTAGCTCGGAAAAACCCAGCACATTTTTTGCTGAAATTTACTGGTAGAGCATAGTAAATACTTATAAAGTGGGATTAAAACCATAAGCAAGATAGATGTGTGTTTTATTTAGGGGGGATGAAAGATTTGAGGCTAAGAGTTCCCCTAGATTTTAGTCCCTGAGAGGAGGGTCTTCTGTGATGACTCAAGGCTGGGTTTTTTTTAAATGATCTTTTACCAATTTAACTTTTCACTCATTACAATCATTACATGACTAAAGGTTCACAGTCTACTTATGATGCAAGAATACTCACTTTATGCTCGTGGTCTCTAAGCCCTCTAAAAAACCACTGAACTTGTTTTCTCTGATGGCACAGGCTGTTCCTGACTAGAATAATGCTTGATTCATAATTTCACTCGTGCATTCACCATTTCTGGTGGAGGAGTCCTACGTGGACCTGGGTGGCACCGAATGATTATTCCTGCAGAGGTCAATATAGTGTGAATTCCACACTTTGTTCAGCACCTAAGAAAATACCAGACAGGCTACAATAGAAAAGCAGCAACTATTCAAAATTAGTAACTGGATTCAAATCCCTGTTAAAAAAGAGGAAGAAATGCTTTACAATCACCTGCAAAATCTGAGTAACTCAGCATCTAGGAGAAGCCATTTAGATGAGAAGGAAGCCAAAGGATACCCATGTAGGTGACCACACAATCAACAGGAACCCAGAACACACTTCAGGACAAAAAGCACAACTCAGAAACCCCTCTGCTGCGCTCTGGGGAGAGCCCCCTGCAGTGCTGCCTCCAGCTCTGGGGGCACCAACAGCAGAGGAGGCCACGGAGATGCTGAAGAGGCTGCTCAGGGCACTTGGAGCACAAGGAGGAGTTTCAGAGCTGTCCTTATAACCATTATAACCTTATAACTATTGGCCTGGAGAATAGGGCTTATGAGGATCGATTGAGGGAGTTGGGATTGTTTAGTTTGAGGAAGAGGAGGCTGAGGGGAGACCTCATCACTCTCTACAACTGCTTGAAAGGGCATTGCAGAGAGGTTGGTGCTGGTCTCTTCTCACAGGCAATGAGGGATAGAAGGAGAGGGAATGGCTGGAAGCTGCAGCAGGGTAGGGTTAGGCTGGACATGAGGAAAAAGTTTTTCCCAGAGAGAGTGGTCAGTCAGTGGAATCAGCTGCCCAGGGAGGGGGTGGAGTCCCCATCCCTGACTGTGTTTCAGAGTAGATTGGATGTGGTGTTGAGGGATCTGGTGTAGGGGAGGACTTGTAGAGTAGGGCTGATGGTTGGACTTGATGATCCCAGGGGTCTCTTCCAACCTAAATGATTCTATAATTCTATGATTACCCACCACCATGTTGTAATCAGACCATCTCCCTTTTACAGCAACAAGTTGCAACCGTGTAAATCACCGAGGTCGTACAGGTGTAAAAGTCGTGAGGGTGAAGTGAGCATCAGGCTCCAGTGACCATGCAAAGCAGAGAGAAAAGGTGCAGAGAAGAGGCCTGTCCCCACCTCCCGGGAGCGCGGTGTGGGTGGCTGCAGCCGCAGAGCGTTACGAGCCTGCGTGTGCGAGTCAACCTGTGCAAACGCAGCCTCTGCCCGAGGGCGTGGGTAGAAATTAATTAAGTACGTTACAGAAGTCCTAATTTCAAGTTATGAGGACGGTGAGTGAAAGGAGGCGCCTGTCTGAGCTTCGGGAGGCAGGTCCCTTCCCTCTCGCCGGCCCCGCGGTGGCGGCTGTGCTCTCCCCGGCTGGCAGCGCTCCCGACGGTGACGCTCTCCTCCTTACACTGGGCTCCGCGTGTGCTATTTCTTTTTAAATGATTCATGACTCCCACTTCTCACTTCATCTGCCTTTGTTTTCCTCTGCAGTGCAATGTGTCTGGTACATGGCAAAACGTGCCGCGCTAACGCCAGCGCTGTGAATGGTTACACACTAATGTCAAGGTAACGACGTCTGCGGATAGAGCAGGGTGATGTAAACGGGCTTGAGAGGGGTTGGATTCCACTTCTTTGGCCTTGAAAAATTATACAAAACAGGAATACAAACAGCCTCCCCACTGAATCATTTTTCTTTGCTGCACAGTTTGTCCCTTTTTCTTTTACCGGGGTCTTTCTGAACTCATCCTCAGCAAAAGCCCTTCCTAGTTCTTCACTGAACTCCTGCTTCTCGTGACAGCAAAATCCAGATGTCGAGCCGTGTTTTTCTACACCAGCCTTCACACCTCTTTGCAAAGAACCAGCCACCCTCTGTAACGATGGAAAAACTGAAGCACAGAGTCAGAAAGTACCTTGGCTAAAAGCACTCAGCAGGCTAGTGGAAGAGCTAAGAATAAAATTATGATTTCCTGATGTTTAGTCTGATCCTCTATGAACTGGACTGCCTCACACTGAGACAGTGCTCAGCGAGCAACTTTTATTTATGTATTTACTATTCAAATAGGGCATGTTCTCACATCTTTTTTTTTTCATGTTAATCGTGTTGTGGATCTTCTCCACCCACCCCCCCATTTCCTCTGGTACATTTGTTCTATAGCTATTTGTGTGGAAACCAAGCAATTTCTGCTCCACCTGCTCATAAACACAATGAGGGAGAGAACACGATGTTACAGCACAGCCACTGCCTTAGCAACAGATTACAGCATCGCCGGGAAAGGAATAGAGACCTTCTGGAGAGGAGGAGTGCCCTTTATCTCCCTGAAAAGCTACAGCAGGCAAGTTCTGCCTTTAATTATATTTCCTGTAAGCCCCCCGTTAGCTTTAAGCAGTAGTTGTAAAGCAAGAGTGGAAAAACAGAGCAGAGAGTTTGCCCCTCGCACTCAGAAAAGACCAAGTGGGGTGAGTGAGAGATTGAGAGCAGACTGGCTTCCGACTGGAATACACAGACCCATATTGGAGCCCTCAGCTATGGCAGGGTGTAAATAATTGATTCTGTTTAGAAACCAGCCCACTGATATCTCCATGTCTGGCAGCACAGCTCCTACAGAAGTACAAGAGGGACGTAAAGCAGAGCCCCAGCCCATCGCTTTGGCTGTCATTTTACTAGAAGCTCCTACCCCTGGAATTGTCGTCAGGAGCCCTCTGCCCTCTGCAAAGACGCGTTTCAGTGAGCAGGAGTGGTGGGAGAGGCAAAGGCTGGTTTGGCTGAGCACATCTGACAGGCAGGTCATAGAACTGGCCTCCTTGATATGTCCTGTCAGAACCTCCATCACGTCTTGGTGGACCAGTAAGCCTAGTGGTACCTTTAAGTATTTTTAGAAAGGCAAGTATTTGTGTGAAAGCAAAGCTATTTGATTTTAGCCTTCCCCCAATCAATTCCAGCAGGTCATGTATTTTAAACAGCGAGCTCTCCAGAAGCAAGGCTGATGCTCTCTCTTTGCAATAACACAGTCCTGATCCTGAAAGAGGTCTCCAGATGACAGAATGGAGCAATAGAGTAATGACTTATAAGTATAGAATGGAAATATGGTCAACTACTTTTGCATTCTTTTGTTGAAAGGATGACATTTAGGCCACTCAATCCATAAGGGAGACAAGGCAGAGAACTGTACCTTCCACCTTGGATTCCTGAACCCCAAAGTAACACACGAGAACGATGAGACAATGGTGAGTTGTGTAAAAGGTCAGTAGTGACGTAAAACAAAAAAACCCACACAAAACATGTTTTCTCATTGTCTGGGGAGTAGATGTTTCATTAAGCTGTCTGCCCATAGTACAGAATTAAGCCTATTATCTGCTGAAGGATTTTGATGCCAAGAAAAAATTAAAAAATCCTGGGCTCAAAGCTCATCTAGTCGTTACAGGACTGGAAACGTGACGCAAAATATGGCAGAGGTAGAGGAGGCACAGAAAACCTCTGGCCTGAAGGCAAGAGCGAGAAAGATTGTGGAAGAAGAGTGAACTTGTGTGCACAAAGTCTTTAGTGTTCCCATGTGGTATTTCTGACAAAATGCAGTGTCCCTGCAGGATAATACAAACCCCAAAGGCTTTATGAACTCTGGCCACAAGACTTTTTACAGTCGGTAACCTGAAGGTGCAGCCATTTCCCCAAGCAGGTACAGCGGTGACAAGGACGAAACCGCTGCCTGGCTCACACACCTTTCCCCCGTCCGCGGTGTCAGACCAGCTCCCGTGTGATACACACAGCTCTGCCACACAAAACCTGGGGGGGGGTTTATCCAGTACCTACAATAGCTTCTATTCCCGGGCTGCGAATGGCATCGTGCCGGCTCACAAGGACATTAGGGCTGTCTCACAAGGAGATGGATGTCACACGGGTAAGGATTTGCATGGGCAGCCTCCATAACTCAGCAAGTGCCATCTTGCTGGAGGAAGTCCCTCCTCTGACGCACTGACACCACCTGTCTCTTTACACTTGATGGCATCTGTTGGCATTTTTTGTGTGCCAAAGCATTAATATCAGAACAGCGAAGGAAAGGAAGATACCAAGTTCTTGGGTGCTTAGAGATGGCAAACACCTTGCCTGTGCTGCACCAGGGGACCGGGCTACCCACGAGCATCACCCGTGGAAGCAAAACCTAGGGGACAGCAAGTCAGGCATTCGTCTTCACCGTCTAAGGTGCCACTTAAAAATATACGAGTGGCAGGGGATTAAAATGCNGGGGGATGGGGGCGGGAGAGGGAAGACAAATTATCTTCAAAAAAATAAAGAATATAATGCCAGGATTAGGCACCAGATGGGTACTAGAGAAATCCTTGACTTGTCCCCAAAAAAGGTAAAGCAGACAAGCTTTCCTGACATTGCTCAGTCAACCACGAGGAACCACCAAGAAGAGGCAGATGGTCATTCCATCTCTGAAACTATCTGCTCCTTGGCCTCTGCTGGGAAGATACGTTGAGGTGCCAATTACTGGCACTTTGAGTGGTAACTTTTATGATCCAGACAGCCCTTAATTTAAACTGTACCAAGATCCATAAAACTCATTTTAAAACCAGGTTTTGATAACCATCCAGAATAAATAACTATAAACCCAGGCAAATACCTTTAAAAATAAAATAAACCAAACAAAAAAAAGTGGAACAAAGTGATGCCTATAGTGGACAACAGTTCCAGTGAAGATCCCAGACATTATTATCTGAGTCTCCTTTTGTATTTTAATAAGAGGAAACTGTTCAGAAGCCCCTAATGAACCTCTAACCAGAGAAAATAATTTGAAGAGAATATCAGAAATTCGAGTGAGTTTAGGTCCTGTCAACTGGCCCTTTTGAAGCTGCCTCTGTATTTTCTGGTAATCCATATTAAGACTTGATTCTAAAGCTCTTTACGTCCAGAGTTTTTCAGCTGCTGCAGCTGCCTTCTGTGAGCCCGGGGCTTGGCAATGGCTGTAACAGCCTGAGGAGAATTCTTCTCCTGTGATTTCTGCAGTCAGCAAAGAATAACTTCCATTCACCTTCTCACCCAGGTCTGTGGACTGTGGTATCATTTACCTGTGATGAGCAGCTCAGTGTCCTTAACCAGGCAAGTCTCTGAGGGTGCTGGGTTTGAAGCCGTTGGGCGGTTGTTTCTGAGGCAAAGTGATCATCAGGCCTCTGTTTCTTTGTCCCCTTTGAAGAAGGGCAAAGGTTGCTGGTATTCAGCCACCAGACATTATGAGCCGTGCTCTCAGCTGGTTGTGAAATCATTTTTTGTCAGTCTCAGCCCATTTCTGTGTGCAGAAGTGGGAAAAAGATATCGTGGCCCTTCCTGGCTCCCTGGCAGGGCAGCCAGTGACAGACACAAACCCCATTAGATCTCGCTGAAACACAGGCTGGAAAAGGTCATTTTTCCCTACGTGGCTCTGTACACACACCCTCATGAACGAGATAACTGCATCCTCACTCTCACAGAACATCAGCAAGAGGAGCTGATGTTTTTCAGTCAGGAAAACCAGCAACCAGGTAACCTTGCACTATCCCTTCCCGGTCACGTTTTCCAGACAAATAGAAGAGTTCAGCCTCTACTGTCCTCAATATGGTTCCTTTCAAAAGAGACTAAAGTTTGCAAAAAATTAATGAAAGAATCTGAAACAGACCTCACATTCTGGTGCCACCTGTCAAGCCTGTCCTTGTGTGAAACTGCTGAATAAGTCAACACTCCCTAGTTTTTACTTTGACAGCAAGGCATATTGCGATGTGCTGTACTCGGGGCTGCACCTTACATCTATCTGTGAACTGACGCCGGTACAGAACGCAGCAGCCTCTTTATTAACTGGTTCCCAGCACGCCAAGCTCTATGTTGACAGCCTATTGATTTGTATGTGGAGTTTGACAAATTGGCTTTGACCAATAGCGTGCAGAAAAACCTCATATCCATTTGCTTGAGAGATCCTGTCTCTTCATTTGGCGCTGCTAGAGGTAGGGGTGCTCCAGAGGGATTGTCCCCTGGAAGGACCCAACCCATCCTCTTCCAAGGTCCAAAGTGATGGTTACCAGTTGGTCTATGCTGCAACGCCTGGCAGAGTAAGGCCTGACTTGTCATGTGGTTGGTGAAAGTGCATGAGGAAGCAGCAGTGCCATGTCCTCACTGATTTTCTGAGCCCTGGGGCTCTGAGGCTGGTGCACAGGAAAGGTGGACCAGCAGATACAGCACGACTCAACCAGTGGGATGAATTAAAAGGGATGGACAAGGATAAAGAAGAATCCCAGTGCTATTTAGTGAACAAATAAATGGCAAATAAAGGCCTGGCTGCTATGTAGTTTTACAGGTGGGCTTATATCAGGTTTAATCTTGCAAGGATAAGCAACAACAGTTGGGAAGATGCAAACAGTTATGGTTCTGTACAGCGTGGCTATCTGACCACACACCTGGGGCCTTGTCTGGCTGTTACAGACCA
Source organism: Jacana jacana (assembly GCA_013400555.1). Lineage (NCBI taxonomy): Eukaryota > Metazoa > Chordata > Aves > Charadriiformes > Jacanidae > Jacana > Jacana jacana. The sequence continues at coordinate 68,099 of VZTM01040870.1, read as the reverse complement.
CACTGAGGTCTGGCACTGGGTGCTCCCCATGGCTGTTGTTCAGTCTCACTTGATTAATGCTACTATGGACTCGAGTTTAATACAATTTTACCTGCCTGCAATGGGGAACACTTATTAACAACTAACTGAAAATAAAATGCTAACACGGGTCAACATCCAATGTACTGCCCAACTGACGGTAAAAAAGAGGAAAATAGATTTACTGGTCAAGACTTTCCTCTCACTCATTCTGGGTATCACAAAAGCAATAATGCCATGACTGAAGAATCTACTGTCACACGGGGAGGGGTACAATCATATTAAAATTCAGAAAGGAACAGGAACTCAGTAGTGCAGAGGGCACACCGACAGAAACGCGTTTGCCAGGAGAGTAGAGCAGAAAACCCACTTCAGCTACCCTCGGTCAGCAAAGGTCCCCACCCCTCAGTGGTCATTAGCAGTGTAATAGGAAAATCAAGCCACTTTACAAACCAGCATAAATTCATCCCGAACAGGACTCTGTAACTTCTGCAAAGACACAGGGAATATATTAATTAATGGCTTTAGTCATAGTATCACTGTTGCTAGAAGATGTTGAGACAAATGTGTAAACAGAGGAGTCTTGGGAATGTCACAGTAATTTAAAGTACATAAACCTTCAAAGCACTGCCTGTGATAGAGTGATACATTGTCTTATAATTGGGCAATTGCTTTCATTCCATGATATAATTAGCACACAATTATGGTTATGTGAAAAATCGTACCATCTCCCTCCCTTCCAATTTGTGCCTGCTTAATCTAAGTAGAGAACCAATCTTTTTTGCTGCATTACCAGTAGGTCTACTTTATCCTTACTGTCCAGCCACAATAATAACGCCTCTGACCTGACCACTGCGATGATCAAACACTCGACAGGAACTGAAATCACGCTATTTGTATCAAATATTTGCTCTTATTATTTTCTTCCACATCCTAAAAATACACATACTGCTGCTGCAACAACATAAATTTAGGTGACTCATAGCCCAGGCCCCAGCAATCAGTGCAGCCAAAACTGCAGCAGAATTTACGTGCCACAAGTGCTTGCTCCTGGGGCCGCGCTGTAGGGGCCAGTTTGGGCTAAACCATCTCTTTCTGAGGGCCAGAGCCCAACCCGCAGTGATTTGCTGTGACAAAATGTGGGGTTTCACTTGATGTACTGACTTCACACCGTCTCTGCCACCTCAGTGCAGAAACCACACCAAGAGCAACTCTTCTATTCCCATCCGTCTTCCCTCTCCCGTGAACGAAACACCAAAGACGTGTTTGTATCTGGCTGACACGCTGCTCAGGGTGGCACGTGCCAGAACTCAACTTGAAGCTCCTAAGTCCCAGCAAAACACTATCTTTCCTCCCAAAGGCAAGAGTTTCCATTAAGCCTTGTGCAAAGCCCGGGTTTTTAACTCACTAAACCGTGCCCGTAAAGCGTACGGCACCTACGCTACCTCCCGGCTTACGGCTACGCGGGCAAAAGGCACGTGCTCTGTTGTTAGTCTGAAGAAAAGCTGTGTCTGAACACTCTCACTTGGTTCCCTCCCTCAGAAGAGACTCATGAGGTTTGGTTCCCTCCCTCAGATGAGACTCAACAGCTCTGCTGCTGTTACCGTGTCGCTAGATACTCCTGTTTTACCTCTAGCTTCCCACAGGGATCCGTAGAGAAGGGGCAAGTACGTACAGAAATTTAAGGCAGGAAAATGCCTCGCAGATGGAAAAGAACAACAACAACAACAACCTCTCACATTCTCTAGAGTCGATCCTGTGGGAGATATTTGTCTATGGGAAAAGCTTTAGAAACTCTAAGTAAACCAGAAAAAAAATATATATTTTCATAACATTTGGGAGGAAATGCATCTTAATGGAAAATAGCTAGAGAAAAATAATAGCAGCTAGTGAGCTGAAGGAACTGTATTCTCAGTGACATGCAACAACAATAGAAACTAATGCGAGTCATTTGTAGAAGGAAAAGTGAATAGCTGTGGCATATTTGCAAAGAATATATGGCAGTTTACCAAAGGCAAAGCTCCAAGGAATACCAGCTGGGACATAAGAAGGGAGCTATCAAAAGAGGAGGGAGGTATAACGGCATCATGGAATGGTTGGCACCATTCCGTGCAATGAGCCCCAGCTCTCCAGAGAGGGGGGACCAAGGTGTTGGTGTCCCCAGCGATGGCTCCTGGCAGGCGGCCGAGCAGCGTAACCGAGACACGCACACACACACACACGTGTGTTTTTAGCATGATTCAAGTTGGCAAATCTACCAGTTATCGACCCAAAACAGTGAGTTAGATTTTATTAATAACTAGTCTCCTGTTTTGATCAGAAAGCATCTACTGCAAACAGCATTGGAAAAATCAAACCTTTCTGATTGGAACCCATTCCGTTTGTGGAAAATGACATCCTCCTGCCTCTGTTCTTTGACCTCGTTGTCTGAAGAGCAGGAGGGCCTAGTGCTCTGTGCACCAGCCTTGCATCTTAGCAACACAGGGCTAAAAAGCTTAGTAAATAAGAAGGCATCCAAAATGCCATAGTAACATACCATTTATCCTGATGCTTGCAAAAAGTTGATTTCCATGTTTGGATTCATCTAACTAAGGAAACTGCCTCTGCAAGAAAAAAAAAAGTACATCCTAAATTTTGAAAAAAAGATAGATTAACTTATTCCTGGCTGAATGCAAATTTTCAGTAACAAAAACCAACTTGTGCATGATTTTCATACCCCAAATAGCATTACATCTCAATTCCTCGATATTTTGTTTTCTCTGTGAGATAACTATTGCAGTTATTAATAATTTAGATTTTGTAAAAGGAGCTGCTTGGATTTGCAAGAGAAATTTCTCCTTCATTCATGCACAGAATAACAGTGTGAGAATGTACAGGATAACAGGTAGCATCCTGGTGGTTTCATCTTTAGTTTCACTTCGAAACAAACAGCCTGTCCTAAGAAACAGAAAAGCTCTTGAACTCTTCTCTGCATCCTTGGAGGACAATTTGTCCAGATTTTTAAACCATCTGTAAAGTGCAGGGGTATTGGGAGTCTGGAGGGCTCGTATCACCCACTGGTGAAGAGCCCCTAAATTGAATTGACAGGTAAGACAAACTTAGAGCCATAGAATTCCCTACGCTGGAAGTGACCTTTCAGACCATCTAGTCCAGCCATCAACCTAATACTGACAAAACCCATCCCTAAACCACCTCTCCAAGTGCTATGTCCGGCTTGAGGTGCTGCCCTTTGTTCTCCATGGCTGCACCTTCACAGCAGAGCAGCAGGGAGCCTGGCTCAGGGACAGAACCCATCAAAACTCAAACGACGAGCACACTCAAGTCCACTTTCAGAAGTACTGAGGGGCTGGGTTTTATGCTCCAGGACTCCAGTGGTGGTATTTTTTGTCACTTCTTAACATTTGGCTACAGCTCTAGGATCCCTCTTTTTTAAGGTTTCGCTTAGGGGCTCAAAAATCGCAACAAATATCTTAGAAAAGATAAAAAAGAGTCCTGTCGCTCTGCTTATTGTAGTTATGGTGCAGTAACAGTGTAATGTGATAATTAGTCTCCTGGAAATCACTCCTCAAGTTCATACTGTGATATAGCACAAAATAAATCTGAGCCAACCCTACAGTTCTAATTCCAGTGTGCTGCCGTCAACTGGTATGTTAATTTGATTAAAATGTGCTTGTTGGTAAGAACAGAAGTTACACAGGTGGGGGGAAAAAGGAGGGGGTAAATTTCCTAAGTATTAGTAGAATCTGCTTTACATTCCCATCTACAGCTCTCTAAATTACAGATACAAGATCTTTGTTCAAATTACTGACAAGGTTACCAGCTGGAACTTTACACTCAATTCAATTATTTTATATTGTACCTTCAGGCTCCATTCCAAAGTGACTCTTAAAGAATAATCAGACTTATTCAATAGGCAATCAAAATGAAATTACTTTATGTAAGTACAACAAGGTTACAGACTTGGTGCAGTCTATAAGTTATATGCCACTAATTTTCAGTGCTTTAAAATTTTTACTCTGATTATCCATGATGTACAGGCATCGGCAACCAGGACAGCATCTCCTCACAGCTTAACCTCTTCACTGTCTCCTCCATATCTGGGACAAACAGGCAGAAGACACCAGTGCCAACAAGCGGCCTTTGCCTGTGCCTGGGTGAAGGAGAGGTCTTACCTCTCAGGAGAGAGGTTTGGCACAGCCTCTGGGCACCACCAGTATTGTCTGTACCCACAGATCTCCAGTTGGTGACCACCTCATCTAGGGACTATTAAGAGTGGACCACCAGCCTCTCTACACTGAGAACAGGGACATTTAACCACGCTGAGAATATAGAACTCCCTATTTTTTCCTAAGTAAGATGTATAGCCATGGCCCACAAGATCTTCAGCGAGGTACTTGAGATGTGTAAGTAAAATACCTGCGGGATGAGAGTTCTTTCCGAGTTCTCTATTTGGAAATTCATAGCTCAGAAACCCGTCTCTTGGAAACACAACAACTCCCAACACCGTATTTCATGGATGACCCTGAAGGAATCATAGGCCCTACAAAATCCTGCAGCTGAAGAACCAGTTCTGTCTGGTACACCGAACGGCAGAGAGAAATCTAACAATTCTCTGTGGTGTGTGCTCCTTCCCATTTAAAATAGAAACTTTGATATAAAATAACAAACGTAACAACCCACGCTCTTTCCTAAAATACGGCCCCATCAGGCTTCTGAGATGCGTACAGCTGATGAGATACACCTTCTCCTGGAGGTGACAAGTACAGCGTGTAAAAACAGAGGCCGACAGTCAGACACAGCCCTGATGAGCTGTTGCCTCAGGAATGTTCTTCCTGGTTCCGATGGCTCCGTTTCTAGAAGATACCACTCGAAACTCCAAAGTCTGAGTTGAAGCCCATAAAAATTGAGAAGTCTGGAACGTACCCAGAGCTCAAGAGTGCAAAGGGATCTCTTAGGAGGCTTGGACTGGAAGCACCTGAGCATCAGGACAGCAGCACCTGATGTCGGCAAACCTGCTGGAGCTCTGCAGTATGGGATTCAGTGGGTGGGAGAGCTTCTGCTGCAGCTTTCTTTACAGGAATGTAAACAGCTCTCTTTGCAATGTCTCTGTTATGTCTTGGGTTTGTTAGGATTTCCTGGAGAGCGCTGCTGCCAAGAGCAGGAGGAGTGAAGCCACCGGGAGGAGCGGCTCTTTCCCCAGGCCCTGAGATCCAAGCCCAGGCCCACCGATCCCACGGGACTCAGGCCATTATTGGAGATACACTGGGCTTTTAGGCGGTCGTTGTTTCCACTGCCACTCATGTCTAAATCCTGTGGTAGGCTTCCCAGGCTGCTGATTCTTGAACACCTTCAGAAACTTCTTGAGACAGAGCAGTGCAGTGGGAGAGGCTGCCGGCGCAGCGCTCTGTGAGGGCACTTTGCTCTGCAGCTCTCCATGGGCTTCCACCACGGACTAAAGCTCTGCCAAACGAGACCTGCTTTGTTGGGCTGGCACAAACACGTGGTGGCACCATATTTTGCCACGTGCTTTGTTTCACGGTTTTCCATTGCACCAAAGATAGAAGAAATTATAAGAAAACCATGAATTCATATTCCAAGAGGTGTTTGGCATCGACTTGGACTGAAAAACTAGGACTCTGCAAGGTAGTGTAAACATAAAAGTATTCTTCTTTTCTGGATTAGTGGGATTAGAGGTTGGAATTTTTGTGAAATTTAGTTTTTTAAATGCACTGTAAAATTATGACATAACATTTAATTGAATCCATGAAGCTCTACTGAAGCTCTCCTGACACTGAGATGCAACTACTCCCTTCGAAGGCCCCAGGATATGCAAACCCAGAGCTCGATATGGCTATTATTCCTAACCAAACTGCAAGGATAATGAAAAATTATTAATTGTGTATCATTTTGAATGATAGAAAATCATTAATCTGGCTTTGACAGGGGCTGTAAATAGGCTGAACAGTTTTCAAAGACGCTGCCTGTCCTCCTACACAGAGCTTTCCTTCATGACAGCAGCTGAAAAAAACAAACTCATCTTCCTAATACATTTAGTCTTTGGAAATGCATTTTCAATTATGTATCTCATTCTTCCTGTTGGTCCACTGGTAATCAAGTTTACTGGCAGTGAAAGATCCACTTTTTCATGCAATTGGTTGCCTGCAAAGGGATGGATGGAGCTGGGTCAATGAACTGGGGAATCTGATTTTTAGCTGTAGGAAAAACAGAGGATCCGCATGGGGGCTGGCAGATGCCGGTGTCGCAGCCAGGATTTGGTGGAGGTAGACTCCAAGACTGAGTGTAGCATCATTTCACCAGTGAAAGGAGAAAACAGTCATGCAACTGGCAATGCTCTCTCCCGTGACTCCAGAGCGCAGCTTTTAATGCAGCTGAGAATGAGAAGGGGAAAAAACCACCTGCGAGCACCCCAGCACCAGCAGCTCCTTTCAGCAGCACAGCCCCGGGCTGTGCCCATTGCACAGTGGGACAGCAGTGGAGTCTGGAGGAAAAGAAAGGGGTTGAGCAAGCAATGTGTCCTCTGAAGTCATGGAAGACAAAGAAAACAGCCTGTTTTTACAGAAAGGAGAGAAAGAAGTAGGTAATAATGAAGTTGATGGGCTGAGATCAAACACTTTGTGCTTTTCATTCTCCTCCATTCTGTTGTACCTTCCTTGGCCTCCGAAGGTTTATTCCAGCTTTACATCACTTTGAGAAGGTGCTCTGGCTTTCTTTTTTCCCATTCTGTACAAATACCAGATACCAGATCTGTTCTCTATCCTCTTGTACCAAATCACTTGGCTGCTGCTTCTGATTGTAATAATTGGTCCATAAAAGATAGTTCTCCTTAAAGACCTTGCTCTCTAACAGCTATCTCAGATTTCTATCTTTTGCCATTTAGCTACCTCTTCAAAACTAAAAGCTAATGGCAACAACTTTTAAAATTGTGGATTTTATGATTTTATGTATGCAAGCTGATTTAGCAGGAGAATAGCAACAAATGAGAAATGGCAATTAACACTCCCTGAGTAAAGCCTGCTATTTCTCATGTTCTTCAAACCTTCTCTCACAAAATGCTTTCAGAAAGAAGGCAGCTGATTCTAGCAAACAAGACTACACATTTCGTAATTCCACTCCATTGCTTTTCCAAAAACAAAAATACGTAGGAAGAACATTTCGCTGTAACTAATTAGCAGGCCCTGTGTCCTCATCCTTGTTAATTCAAGGGACATCTCTAAAAGACTCTGGGAGAGCTTCTGCTGTTGTAATTTTACGCCCCTGCTCGAGTCCAGACATCTGCTGTGAAGTCCTGCAAGGAATAATGCCCATCAGCACAGAGGGTGAATTACCAGGTGTTACTTGAGAAATTGCCCTTGTTTTCATAGTGGAATTTAGCAGGTCCTCTAAGTAATAACAGGTCAGGGTACAGAGAGCTGCACAGTGTTGGAAAGAAACGTTCCCACCAGTCTGTTCACCACTAATAATCTCAGTGTTGTTGTGGCTTCGTTCTCACAAAGCCCAACTCTCGTGTAACGGCCACAGAAACGGAGCCTCTCAGCAACGTGACCCCTAATTCTCCCTCAACTCTCCTTGAGTCATCACCTAACAGCTCTTTGTGCTGCGTGGCACCAACTCCATGGCTGTACAGCTCCACGAAACCGAGGAACGCGCTCCCAGACTGTTCTGGGAGAGCACTGGAAGGATCCTCTTCAGCTGGGGGTGAGGCATCAGCAGTGGAAGGGCCTTCAGATACTTTCACAGAATAGAGGGAAATAATTTCCCACCTTTGGAGAGAAGGTCCCTTCTGCTCCCTTCAGGAGCAAGGTCTGCCAATGTGCAAGAAGAGAGGGAGTCGGGCTGAATTCCCTGGTTGTCTCTGGTTGGGAGGCTGGCACCTGACACACGAAACCCAACTAAAAGAGCATCTTCCCCCTCAATGATGCAAAGCACTTACTGGTTAAAAAATATGCAAGAATCGTGCACAATTCACTTCTTTATGTTCTTCTCACGATGCAAACTTCCCTTTCCATATGGTTTTATTACTTTCAAATAGGTTTTATTTCCTGATAATAGGAAAGTGATGTCAACAGGTGTATTGTACATCCTTACTTCAAGATAACTACTTAAAAACACAATGTTTGTTTGCCAAAGAAGGATTTTTAATAAAAAACCCTCCAGAATTTCTTTGCATCTTCTCAACAGAAAAGAGGTATTTTTCCTAACTTTTTGGCAAGGTAAATCCAGTAGTCATCCAAGTCTCCTTCAGGTAATAAAGTGACAAAGTTTAAAATAGCAAATTGCAATTTGTTTATTCACTAAATCAGAACCCAACTGATTGGGCCCCTTCTGCTCTGGCAGGGGGCTGAGGGCTCCCGTTGCTGTTTCAGTTGTCGCTGGCTGCTGGCATAGACTCACTATGGACAGAGGGCTGTGGTAAGACCCACAGATGTTTCACTGTTGTGGGAGTTCCTCCAAATCAATTATTTGCAAATTTCCAACCTTTTGAAACTTGTCCCTCATTAACCTCTGAGATAACATGGCATGGAACCATATCTGCCTCACGCAGATCACACAAACAGGGGAACCATCCGCCACCGTGCGCCCAAATAGTCTTTCTTCACTTTACTTTGAACAGAGCTATGAACTCATTTGGGTTGGAAAGAAGAGCTGAGTTTAAAAGGAAAAAAAAAAAACAAACCAAAAGTGAAAATCTTTGGTAATGCAGAGAATTTCTGTAAGCTCCAAATCACGGGAGCGCTCTGGGGCCGTTGCTGTCCACTCTCAAGCCAAATCCTCGCTTTGGCGTGCGGGCTCTCGGTGCTGTCGCAGGCAGGGCAGCCACCAGATGCTCAGGAAGACTCATTCCTCTGCAAATTAGTTCACCTCATTTCATGGCCAAATCAGTCACTTGTCAATTTCCCCTCTGGCCTCTGCAGTTAATGGGATCTGCTGTGAGCCACTCGGGGGGGATTTCTTACTCCCATTATGAAGAAAAAATCACTCTGAATTCAAATGGAATTCATTTTCCTACGCACAGGACCACAAGCTGCCACTCTTTGGTTTCAGACTGGTAGATTCAGGAGCATTTCGAGTTGATCACAAATGAAAGAGGACTTTAAAACTCAAAATGAAAAACGTGCTGGGTTTTGGTCAAGTACATCCTTTTTTTTCCTCACTTTTTAAAATTTATTTTACTTTTATCCCTCCCTTCTCTATCCGTGGTTAAAGGAAGCGCTGTGTGGCGTGGCAGACAGCTAGCAAAAGAGAATGCAGTCTTAGAGCCATTCTCAACAGTAGGCAAAGACCAAACCTTTCCACTGGTGCAACATGTCACACTCCAGTGGCTGCAGCCAGACACCATGAGCCAAGAGGCCCCAGCCGTGCTGTGGCCGCTGTCACCACACCCAGCCTTGGGCGAGTTACTCGGAAGTACTGGCAGAACCGGCAGAGGTTCCTCCTGTTTCCTGGGCACGTTTCCCTCATCGCTGAACACAGTGCACTGTCACCCAGGCTCGGTGTCCAGCCGTGTAGAATGTGCCATTTGCCTTGTCAACAGAAGCCTCAGGGGCTTCGTTCAGCAGCACAGGAGCCTGCTCTCTATTGAGAAACGCTGCTACAACCTATGGCCAAGAGACCCCCCCATTTTAAACTTTATATATAGGCTTTTGAACTATTTTATGAATTGGGCCCTATGTTTCATGCCAGGCAACTTGCCATGTGCCTCATTTAGTTTATATGAACCTCTAGGGCTGGCTTTAATCTGCTTTCCCAGCGTCCCCGGGTTTGCAAACGTATGTACCGGGAAGACAGAGAAGGGGAAGGAAAAAGAGAAGAGAAATCACAGCACAAAGGGAGCTCACTTCTGTAAATCTCAGTCAACACTGACACGAGAGCTTATTTGGTTTTGCAGTCCTCACCCCCCCAGCTCAGGTGCTGGGATTAATGGGGGACCGCTTTTCCCCTCCCGATTGCGTAAATGAGGAAGCTGTTGACTCACATGGAACTGGAAAGACATATGTGCTTCATTATCTGGATTCCTTGTATTGTTTCAGCTTGTCGCTGCTGGCTGGGAACACGCAGCCTTGAGCTGTTCCCATTTTTAAAATGCACTTTTTTCTGCCCCGGATTATTGCCAAGTGGAGATTTAAGTACACTATTACTTTTATGGAAGACTATTAAGAGTTATTAGATCCCATTAGAGCAGACTATGCTCTTTAAAAAAAGAATCCTTTCCTTTATTTTTGAACAACCATTTATATTCATTTAAATCTGACAGAATGTTTGTATCAACGCAAACACAGTTAATTGTATCTTAGATCAGTGAGAACATTTCTTGCTTATTTTTAAAAAATGCTTTACTATTCTCCCCTAAAGACTGTGCCTTTCTTATGTGGCTTTAAAGCAAGCCCGAACCATCCCGGGTGCTAGGTGTACTGCCTCTCCTGGCATAAGAAGAGGTGGAGAAAAGTGACTGGAAACTGAATCCCAGCGCAGTCTGTACCGGTTTTTAGATTAGGTTCGGACGAAGCCCTTCACTCACGGAGACTAAAATATCAAGGGGAATCTTTCAGCACAGGCAGGACAGGACTCTCCATCACAGTAGGAACATGACCTAATGCCATTGGCAGAAGTCACTACCAGTAAGAACTGCTCATGGCACCCATTCCTGGGTGGTTGTGATTTTTGAAAGACAGGATGAATGCCTGGATTAATTGCCAGTCTGTTCCTAGTTTAGTTCATGCCCACTCCTTCCATTACAGTTTACATCCAGTTCTCCCAATTTCTGTGCATTACTAGTTTGTCTCCAGTCAACTTCAAATAAAATGAAAGAAATATGTCTCAAAGGAGTAAAGAACTATATCTGCTGACACTGTTTTTTCTGAAAAACATCTGAGAGATTAGCTCTGACTTTATCCCTTCTCTCACAGCAGCATTGGTTGTAAGCAACATTCTTAGTAGTCCGGACCCATGGGTTTCATATGCCTAAAACGTAATCTGTACAACTGATTTTGGGAAGAATGATGTGTCTACCTGGAAAACACTCAATTTCTTTTCCCTTTCCCCTTTCCCTTTCCCTTTCCCTTTCCCTTTCCCTTTCCCTTTTCCCTCTCCCTTTCCCTTTCCCTTTCCCTTCCTTTCAACACACTTTGAGGAGATGACTAAATCCTGCCACAGGAGGGAGAAAAACAAACAGGAAAGAATGAGAAGGGCCTCAGATAGGGCTGTAAAGTAAAAGGCATAAATTATTCAGCTCTTCCCCTCCCTGAGCTCCCTTGCACACCACCTCCCTTCTGGAGGAGACTTTGGCATGCCCTGCAGATCCCATTAACGCTCCATCACGTTAGCGCAGCAGAGCATCGCTTGGCAAGAAGATGTGGGATACTCCCTCCAGACAACTTTGAAAGAACTAGGTAGTGGAGGGGAGGAAGGGGGGAGAAACATCTTGGTTATGTGGGGAATCATGTTTGAAACAGCATCTCAGAGCACAAAGCCAGCCTAGGATTAGAAGTAGTTGCTTAAAAACATACATGCTCCTGGAAAACTACCTGGAGGGAGTTTGTGCAGGAAAGAATGTGGTTCCTGTTTTTCTTTCCCTTTCAAAGATTTGCTTTACAAAACAATCAGCCACGTGAAAGGGCAGAGCTGAATTCTCACATACGCTGACTCTTTTCATCGTTATTCTTATGGCATGCTCTAAGGAGGGCAGTTTGAAGAACAGTAATGCCCGAATCACAGCTCTCCTGCCTTAACCTGGTTCTGCCTTAACTTGGTCCCTCCATGCTCGGCTTGCAGAGCCCCAAGGTTTTGAACAGAGTAGGAAAAGGGTGGGTTTTTTCAAGAATTATACCTCAGTTGAACCTGTTTAACTACACAAAAGCCAGACGTTGAACAACATTAGGATCATGATTTAGCAGCTGTAGAGGTAGAATAGAGCTCAATTAGGTATCTGTACTAATTCCTAATTAGACAGGACCTAAAAGTTTGCTACAAGTGGTAGATTGAGAACCTTTGTAAGCTTCTGAACACAGCTGGGGCTGAGCATCAGCGGGATACTTCCATCTAGTTCCGTCTGGAAGATCAGGAGAGGAAGGGAAGCTTGATCTTAGTGGACTATCCAACCTCAATCTACCCACCAATCCACCGAGATATTTAGCTTTTATTATGCAGTATTTGGAGACTGCCTGACTGAAAAGATGCAGAGGAAGAGGTAACATTTTCCTGTTGATTACAAAATATAGTGATAACAGTGCTGAGACCCACCTGACTTCTGTTCTGCTGGAGCCCCAGCTCAGGGAATCATTCCACTCTTCACACAAGGAGGGACAACGCAATGGGATTAGTCTTTCTTCCACTGTTCATTTGTTTTGAAATCTTCTCTCAGAAAATGCACTAGGTAGATAATAAATTATTCTTCTTATACCAGGAATTTTCCATTTTGAGTTTTATCTGTTGCTGGGGTTTGGCACCATTAAACCATTGAGGGTATATGTAAAAATAATTGAGAAACTGCCTTCCTGGACTGTAGGTTTGGGCTTTCCTGCAGAATACAAAAGCTCTTTGATTTCTGAGGAAGCTCACAAGTATCCGGTGTTGCACACAGGTAACTAACTCCACTTGGTTACTCATGACCTTTCTTCTGCCTTTCTGCATTACGTGATTGCCAGAAGGGCTGCTCAGACAACTTGACTCGTGTTTGGTTTTACACCCCTGTTACTTTCAATTGCTTTGGCGGTTGCATCTCCCAACACGGGTAATTGCTCTTATTAGTAAGCGTAGTAATGGTCTGAAGTAAGTGCAACCCACTGTTACCAGTACATACATGTGCACTTTGAATTTCACTACAGAAAATTGGGGTGTTTGAGAGTTTTTTCCTTTAGTACAAACTGGAAGACTCTTGTTTTTTGACTGGAGCAACCTCCCGTGTCGATCAAATTGGCAGCACTGGCACAACGGAGGAGAACTTGGCTTGGACCAAACCCTGTCTGACGTCACCTGAATGACAACTTCAGTTTTGTTCAGGTTACTAGTGTATGAGGGGCTGGTTCTGTTCAGCACAACACAGGGAAGAGAAGAAAATGCAGCCTCTGCTCCAAGAAGTCTGCCATGTAACCGTCACTAATTCCAGGGTCGCTCATCACATACACACTAGTGAAATATTCCTAAAGGATGAATAAAAAAACAGAGGATTCACACAGATTGTGACAGTTAGGGGAGTAAGGTTTAGGAAGGTTTTTAATAGTATGGCTGAGTCCTTCCATAAGGGTTTCAGAAAGGCAGAGAAGAATTAACATGGAGAACAGTTTGAGGAGAAAGAAGCAGAGGACACGGAACCATGGAGCCTTCTGCTGGAAACGATGAACCTGATGTTAGGTACAAATGAGCACTGATTAGAAGACACTTAGTAACCCAGCTGAAAAACTGTGGGAAAAGAAAGAACAAGGACTTAACACAGAGGTCAAGAATAAGATTTAGGAGTGACAAGGCCTGGGAAGAATGTTGGATGAAGCAGAAAGAGATAAAAATATACTTATTTTGTATTCTAGCAAAGCCTGGAAGTGAATATATCACGGTGTTTGATACTGTACATACATCTGACACCAAAATTGCTTTTGCCACAGAAAAGATTAAAAAATTATCATCTAATATCAGACTACAGGAAGATAAAGCAAGTTATAGTAGAAATCCAGCAGGAAAATAACATGGCTCTGAGCTCCACCGCTGCTTTCAGCTGTCCCCAAACTGTACAATATTGGTTTTTAATGGGTTTAAGCTTCAGTGTCTTTCCTGACTCGTACGTGTGAGCTGAAAGGAACCCCATCTGGACAGGTCAGTTCAGAGGGAGTGGTAATTTACAGAAACTGGAACAAATATTGGAATTATACTAGTTCTTTTTTTCCAAGGGAAGGAGGGCAATGGAAATGGAAAAATGTCTGAAAAAAACCAGAGAGGGCCCAAAATGCAGAGCTGAGGAAGTCGGCAATGGAGAATCTAGTTGAGACAGCTGTGCTGAGGCTTACCTAACCTGGGGCTGACCAAGCAGCTTCCATGATGTCAGATTTTGCTCTGATGGGCCATTAAATGAGTTTGTTGCTCCGATCCTTGCTCCTGACACCTATTAAATCTACGGTTTTGAGTTTGGAGTTGTCAAGGTAGCACCATGTCAGCCACTAACAGAACCCGTGTGGATTTTGGGGAATGAGACAGACCCTGCTCATAAGCTCTTTGCTCTTTCCTTGGATTTCTTTTCAGGGTATTTTTTTCTATGTGTATTCTAGGATTGGTTAAGAGAATCAAAGGAATAATTTCCTATCTGTCCTCTGTATGTGCAGTTTAATGCCAGAATAAACTAGGAAAGCTGGTTTCTGGGCCTGGGCCTGTACTTTTCCTCTGCAGACTTGTAGGAAATATCCCTCTTAATTTCAAAAGAATAGAGAAAAAAAATAATTCTAGAACATTTATATTATTAAAAGGCCACATAGAGGATTCATTCACGTTTACAACTGTCACAAGAGCTTGCATTTATCCCAATGGAACCTGCAGCTGCCTGCTCCACGCTTGCTCCACTGCAGACAACAGAGATCTCGCAGCACGTTGCGAATCACCAGCTACTTGTGAGACACAGCGCTGCTCAGGCACCCATCCCAGCTGCTTTTCCTGCAGCAGGGAATCATAGGATCTTCTCAAGGATGCCACGATCCTCATGACAGGCCCAATACTGTCCTGTCTACTTCAAAGGACCTGTGTCCAAGGAGTATTACGAGTCAGAAGTGTCAGTGACGCAACTGTCCCTTTAAATGAATCCAGAATGGTTGGTCAAATGCATGCTTTTGATTTTTGATTATCCTCAGTGAAGTTTTCTTTGGGGGATACTCTGAATATCCCCTTACCCCTCGTGGTGTTTCTCAACGTCTCTCATTTCTAGTCCTCCAGGGAACAGCTACACGCTCCCTTCTGTTTATTTTTTCCCACAAATCTAAGCTAAACACGAAGCATGTGTCCCACAGCAACCCTTCAGCAACCACCACTCCTAGAGTCCCCACAGCTGTGGCACATCCAGATAACGCAACCTGCTGCTTTCTGGGCCTGGAGAAGGAGAGTCTTGCAATACTCATTCTTTTTGACAAAGGTCAATTACTTTGAGTCAGTCTTTTAACGAAATAAAAACTGACTAAGAGGGTGACTAATAAGTTGCTTCTCATTTCCACCAGGAGCCTTGAAGTGCAGGACAGAATCCAGGAAAGATTTTCTGGAAAACGAAGAGAGACCCAATAAAGTCTCTAAGCCTGGGCAAGTCAATAAACTGTCACAGTTGCCCAGAAGGAATTGGCTTGTCTTAGATAAACTTACAAAAGGCCCTGAAAAAACAGAACTTTTTTAAATGGCAGAGATTAATTTTCCGACTTCAAAGTAGTATTAAGGCAGAGCTTGGCTAAGGTTTCCTGTGCGAGCAGTTCCCCCCCGAGCAATGATTTCAGAATCTGCCTTGTTTTAAGGCTGGCATTTGCTGCAGCTGCAGACCTGGAGTATTTTCGATCCCCTCTGAGTGCTGGAACACCATCCAACAAGTAAACCGCAACCCAAAAACAATCAAACATCTGTTTGGAGGCAGGCTGCTCAGTGACTGACATTCTCCTGCCAGCATAAACACTGTTGCTGCTGAGTGATTCCTGTCTTTTGTGTGTGTGTGTGTGTTTGTGCTGCTTGTAGGGGGGGGTTGCTCCTCCAAGCAGTAAGATCTCATACATGGAAACGTGCTGAGGAGCAGCTTCATTGCAATACAGGAGTGCACCCATATTTGTGGAAGTGTTTTTGGTGATGAGAACACACAGGTTTGAGTGTCAGCTGGAGATCTGCCCGCTGGAGGTGGCTTTGCAGAAAGCAAACGAGGATGGGGACTGCGAGCCTGGGGTCAGGTATGTGTTCCTGCAGTGCTGTGTGTTGGTCTGTGTTCATCGTACAGACACGGACTTGTCCTTAATTGGGCAAGATTAGCTCTGTGGCTGCATGAAGTTTTACAGAGAGATGAGTATTGGGAAGTGTGGGCATGTGTGTACGTATAGAACTGTATCTGTTATATAGAAGTATATATAAACCGCATCTGGTTTGGACAGACACCTCTTCTACACCTGATCTTCAAGTTCTGCCTTTGAACTAATCAGCTGCTGGGGCCAGAGGAGCTGAAGTCCCGTATTGCAGGCCTGGGAAGGGAGGCGAAAAACTGCTGGAAACAGTTCAGAACTGGGTTCAACAGAACATCTAGGTCTGGCCCTGATGTAATCTCAGTCTCTCTAAAGCTAAACTCCCTGATTTCAAGAACTCTCTTGGGACTGCAGCAGGGAATCTGAGGATGGCTTAAGGGCTTTGGGAGTAGGGAATGGGGGGATGAATACTGACATTAGGTCTGTCTGCCTAGAGGACAAATCACTCTCTCTCCTAAAAGCACTTAACGGCTCCATGCAGGTAGCTGCTTTTGTCCTATTTTATTTATAGACTTCAAATAACCAGGGGCTGTTGATGGCCAGGGTAAAATAGCATGCAAATGGCATTCATTCCCAACAGGAACTCCCTCCCTATAAAACTAAGACCAGCTTTCAGAAAATGCAATTGTTCCCACTCGCAGCCAAATGACAGCTTGTGCTGCTCCTACCAGTTCTCCCTGAACCCCCAAGGTCTAGAGACTGCTGCTTGCCATTTGTGGTGTCTTTATATACCTAGCAATCTATGAGTCACCGCAGTAAGTGCTAGCCATCGCCTGCTTGCTTGGAAACATCAGTATCACAGTGACAGAATCTGGGCCACCCACTGGCTGTATTTCTGGAGCATTCCCCTGTCTAGGAGAGAGCAGCTGGAGAGTTTCTTGCTTTAGCCCATTTCTCAAATATCCTGTTGCTGAAGTATAAGAACATGCCGTTACAGGAAAGAAAGATTTGATGATCTTCCCACCACGAGCCCCACTTGTTGTTATAATCATCTATTCTTTTGCACCAGCCTTATTTTTCTTTTTCCCAGTTTGAGCTGAGAAAGTTTACTAGAAAGTCCCTTTGCCTCAGAAATGATCGGAGGTTCTATCGCTTCGCAGCGGGCAGGGCACAGAGTGTAGAGTGTAAGGCACAGAGAATCAGTGCTCCTGTCACAGCTGCTGTGACCTGTGCCCTGGGTGCTGCAGAACATGAAAATCTTCCTTCAGCAAAACTTCCCCGTCTGTCAAGTGGGGCACGGACTTACTGCAGGGAGAGAGAGACTTGTGCAACATAACATTTACTACTCAGAGCTACTTGAACTCAAAAAGCTACAGAAGAACATGCCTGCTGTTGTGTACTCTCCTGACTACAGTGCATGTAGGTACAACTGTTACAAACCACAGAGAAAGGAAGCTCTGCCCACAGGGGAACGCGGTATCACAGGAGTTCCAGGAGCTGAGTCCCTGTGGTTGGCCTCCAGGCTTTAGTTAGAACCACTGAGATGCTTCCACAAAGGGAGCTTGTGGTTGGGCACAGTCTGGCACTGTCCCCCTGCTCATGGCTAGCAGAGGCTGCCTGCTCACTGAGCTCTGAAGCTCCTGTAGGAGATGGTGTTACACTCTCACACCACACATTGCATGAGGTATGTCCACGTGCTTGGGGACAGCAGAAAGACTGCTCTGTAACGTCCCGTGCCGTTCTCACATTTTTGAACGAGAGACCCCTCAACAGGGCACAACACGATGATCTTGACAAAAAGCCCTTCGTCAGCATTAGCAGCTGCTCAAATTCTACCTCTTGATTTTCCCCACAAACTCCAACTCCAGAAAAATATGAAGTGCTACTCAAGGAAGCTCTCAGCTGTCTACTGCTTCGTTTCCAGAACAGATGTGAAATAAAATTCGGTCTCTCTTCTATTCCTGCCTTGTCTGAATCTAAATTCTGATTGCAAGACCTTACAACTTTCAACTGTTCCCTTGAAGTTTATTCCTTATTTTTTGCAGGAGGCTTGACTGATATTTGAAGCTCTTTTACTTTGTGGATTAACATATTTGCCCTCCCACTAATAAGCCCCAATCTCAGAAAGCCCCAAACTTTAACTTTCCAGCCAACCAATAAACAATGTGAGATGTGAAAACAAACAGTAGGAGGGGTATTGCTCGGTTAACATAGAACAGGATGAGTCCAGGAGCAATGAAATGAAACGGTGCAATATGAACTCTCAGTATGACTGCTGGGAATCACGTATTTTACATGGCAAAGAACAGCCTCCATTGGAAAGGACAAACAAGTAGTCACCTGAAGAACTATGGACAAACTAATAGATGCCAGAAATCTCGTGTGCAGAAGTTGCTTTCACAAAACCAGGTGAAGATGCTGAGTGTGGTTCTGAGTCAAGAAAAACAAGAAGGAGTTATATGCGCTACCAGCCCCTTGCTTATCGAAACTCCCTGATGTGAGCACACATTCTCCACCACAACTGTTTGCCTTGCTCTGTCCCTGTGACACAAAACCTGAATAACAATCTGGCACATACTCCTTTTGGGAGTAATCTGTACAAAAGAGCAGCTGACTCTCTGTTTGAGAAAGTGGAGGTTATTCAGACCTGGAAAGGTATTTGCCACGCAGAGTCTCATCTAGGCTAAACCCAGCAGCTTCCCATACTCTGTCCTGGGGGGAAAAGGGGGTCTCAAATCCTCACATCTGCCATCATAGTGCACAGCTGTGAGTTGTTCGGGGAGAACCATCCCCGCTTGCCCAGCTGCCCTTCCATTCACTGTCACTCAACAAGTAACTATTTCACAGTCCTTATGGAAAACAATAGGACCTTTCAGGACTGAAATCAGATCTGGGCTCTGATAGGAAGGCAGCTGTGGGACACACCAAAGCTCCTGCTCGCTGTCTCTTCCCTGTCTCACAAGGTTCAGATTCAAAGAAACCCAGTCAAACCTCCACAGCCCCTTCGGAAGGTCAGTGCTGCAAAGGAGACTCTAACCCTTGGGTACCCTGCAGAAAGATCCAGAGACAGATAAACAGCTCTCCAAGGATGTAGAGGGACAGAGGAGGGGGATGAGTGTACCTGGAAATACAGAATACCAAAAGAAAAAAGGGAAAAAAACAGACCAAGGAGGAGAATTTAATTTTACTGCTTCTGTGATCCTAAAAGAAGACTCCATGCTTTATTAATTTGAGGTGCCATTTCTCCCATTACTGATATTTGGTCGCCTCTGGGGCAGAAGGCAGCTTTTGACTATGCTCAGTTACACTCTGAACCAGTCTGGCACACACTCCCCCAGTTTGTTAGGGCACTGGCTACTTTACAGCCTGGGAGGGAAGAGCTCACCTGTTGAAATAGCACCGTTATCACTCATCTCTCCAGCTTCCCTTAAAGGCTGCTTTCTCATTTAAGAACTGATGAGGTCCAATATTCTTTTAGCTTTCTAATTATTGTAGTTTCAGGACATTACAGTGCTGATCAGGAAGAGGAGACTGCACTCAGAAAATGGATCATCTCATTCCTACGGGTGCGTCAGTGCTGTGAAACAGCACCCTTGGAGGTCAGGGTACAAGCACAGCGAGAAGCTGGGAAAATCAGCCCACGTGGAGCTTCGTGGTGACGTGGTGAGATGGCTCCCAAACCCAAACTCACTTATTTACAAGTACATTGAGTGTTTACACTTCACTGCTGCCTTTAGCATAAATTACTCTGAGAAAACCAAGTGTAGGGGAAGAGCTCGATCCCATTTATGACCCAAGGGAGGAGCTGTTATACAGGATCCCATCGCTGATTTCCATCACGCTGGCAATGCCTTCTCATCATCACCTATTTGAATTTTTAGCCTATATATCACATTTCCCTTTACTAGAGAACTCCCAGTTTCTTACACTCTGCTGCTTAAGTGTTCCTTTGAAATGGGTGGGGAAAATATATCACAGTGAGTGATTTCTGTCTTTGTGCAGTCTGCTGAAGGCTTTACGCTGCCAGAAACAACACACACAACATTATTCCTGTTTACAAATGATACCAATCATTTTCTCCCTCAAAAACTATTGTATCTGGCATAGTGGAATTTTTGAGAAGTGAAAAGAGGTTAATTTAATAATAATAAAATAGTGGTATTATGTGATGGCATTTGTTTTGAGAAAATAAAGGCAGAGTTGATAATACATATCCTTGCTGATTTAAGGCGGACAGTTTCACCACAACAAAGCCAATTATAAGACAAAAAAACTTAGAGGAAGTAAAAGAAAAATGTGAATAATATTCACAAACTATAGAAGGGTGTTTACTTATTGGGAAAAAAATGCAATCTCACTGAGAGTACTGAATTTTATGTTAGTTAAAACCAGATAAGACTGTTGATAAAACACTAGGGATGCAAAAGTAATCATACAGCTAATTCTATAAAAAGCATGGATGAAACAAGACAAACTGATAGCAACAACTATAGAGTTACAAAGTGTAGAGAACTTAGAAACAAAAGGAAACACGGAGAACAACAAACAATACTTATCACCTACAAGAAAAAACAGAAGCAGCTCTGTAAGACTTTTCAGAAAGAAGCATTTTTCATGGTATTCAAGTATAGGTTTATACATTTGGAAAGGAGGAGAAACAGCAAAGGGTAAGTCCTTAATACAACCCCACATTCCACTTCCAGCCCCAGTACCCAATCTGAGGCAGGAATGAATAGAGAGAAATTACAAACCAGATCATATTAGATGATGACAACAGTCTTTTCTGGTCTTAAAATTCATATATCTATTAATTACTAGGTAGCTGGCCCGACTCTGCTGCTGCTAGCAAAAGTGCAGCTGCATCATTACTGGAAACTGGGACGAGCTGTGTACACAAATAGTGCCAGTGCTCCAGCACGCCTGCCCGGGCCCTCTCTGCCAGCCCCGCCGGTGCCTTCTTCTGCCTACAGCGTTCAAAGGCCTGCACTAAAATCTGCTGAGCTTCGTGATGTTCTGGATCAGGGTTAACCCAGTACCTCGGTTCTAATGTCAATGAAGCAGAGCCCTCTGTTTTTCCTTTACACCACGTCACACAAGTGAGACACAGCGTGCTCTCCTAAGCTCACTCCCAAGCAAACATCCCTGCTGTGCTGCTCGTGGTTACACCATGGCTGATAGCAGCATCATAATTCCTCGAAAACCAGCTCCACTGTAAGACAGTAACTAACTGTGCATTTTACTCCTTTGGCTACAGCTCATTCTATAGAATTGATCCACAACAGGAATTTATCTTTGCTCTTCTTAAGCATTAATGAGCATGAGGTAGATGAGAAGGTGGTTATTTCATTAGTCAGGGAGGAAGAACTGGCAAGTGATAAGGTTCCATAGAGAGGCCCCTCAGGGGTCTCAAATATCCTCCTGACAAACTGATGAAACGTGACTTTCAGCTGGTGTAGAAAAACCTGCAGTCCCACTGACCTAAGCAGTTCCCATCTATTCATCTCCTGAAATTACTGCAGCTCTTGGCACCAGATGCAGGTTTGGCTCCAGGACTCACAGGGCGTGAGCGCTGGGGTAGGATTTGGGCAGTGGGATATTGCTGAGGGGAAACCAGAGAGACCTGCACATTTCTCCAGGAATTGCAATCAAAGTGCAGAAGGCAGATGTGAAATTCTTTCAGTCCTGTGTAACAGAAACAAAACCTCTTTATTTCGATAAAACTGTTCTATTTCATTTCACTTGCAGCAGAGGAAAACAAAACCTTTTCTTAGACAACCTAAGCTTTTGGGGTTTTTTTCCCCCCCAAAACTTTTTTTCCCAAAGTGCAATAACTCCTAATTTTTCATCCTAATTCACAGAGAAAACTTGGTCTTCCCAAAATCATGGCCTTATGCCTTGCTTGCAGTTTGCTCCTCTGGGCTTGACAGCGAGGCCAGTTAAACACGACATGGGTCAGGTTTTAACACACTAACTTATGATTATTATTTTTATTTTATTTTGCTTTCAGCATTTTGAAAGGTTTCCAAGAGTACCAGGCAAGGAAATGAAATCTTCATCCCAAGGAAAAGATCCCTTTCCAAAGCTGTTACTCTTCCCTTATGACACGTTTTGGAACCCAAACGTCTCCAGAGGGGGTTATTCAGCGAGGCGCCGTGTTCACCAACCCGGGGGGTTCTTGCAGCGGTGCACATGTTAGCAATAACTCAAACTCCTGCTCGCCCCGTTTCACCACCACCGAGAGCAGCTGCTCTTGGCTTCCCTTCTGGCCCCACCCAGGGACACTTGGAACACAAGCTGCCCCACGGATGTCTTACAGGGAGCGATGCTTTACATTGTTATTAGAGACCAGGCTTCCTCCAGTGCGCGGTGTTATCCTAACTGGCTGGTGACTACACACTTTCTAGCTGTCACTCTATTACAGGCCATATATGCTGGAATCAGCAGGATTAGGAAGTGGATCTGGTTTCTGCATCTCACCTCTGATTGATTTTTTGCAATGAGACAATGAGAGACCCTCTGGAGGATGCAGATCCCAGCCCTTTGCAGGTCTGTCCCGCTGAGCACCTTCAGGGAAGCCACTGAAGGCTTTCTGTGCAACTGAATAGTTGCTGCAAAAGGCTTTAAATAAAATTTAAAATCTTATTTCTCCAGATGTGTTGATAAAGACTGAATGGAAAATAGTTGTACTTCCCTTTTTAGTCCTTTCTCACGTCTTTCTCTTTTTCACTCTGACAAAACACGAGCACACAGCTAATGGGATTACTGCATGCATGAACACAGACACAGGCAGCAGAGGGATAATTCTAACTCCTGATGGAGCACTGGTAATACCAGTATATCTTATAAAACTTGCTAATAACCGTATCTGAAAAATTAAAAACAACATGGAGACCTAACACAGGCTGAAATTATTTGAGGTCTGGAGAAAACAGCTCACACTAAGGTAACTATCAGACCAGGAAAGGTATTTAATATCTGAATGAGCAGATTGACAGGTGACCCAAATAAGGTAAGCAAGGTGAAAAGAGTAGGTGCCAGGTGACCTAGGGAGAGGCCATGGCTCCATGCTGAAGCCAGACCAATTCAAAATCTGCAATGCAGTGTTTGTTGTAAGCCCGTCAGAGCCCAGCTCTTGCCCCCAGCCATTCACACCTCTCCCTTGTTTGCTGAAATATAGGCTGGTGCTTTCTCTGTTGGAGCCTGACTGGACTTCCCCACCAGTTAAGACCTTCATTATAGTAAATAGTTGAGGATTCAGCTCTTGGCTGATGGCTCCTGCTCGCTGTGTATCCAGGCTTACATTCAAACTTCCTCCCACTACCATTTCCCCAGCTGAAATCCCCCAAGAAGCATCAAAGGAGGGGATTTTTTTCTTTGTTCTTGCTCATTCAGAAAGAGAAAGCCTCAAATGGCACTTGTTTTCTGCTTGGGAAAGTGAAAAACTGGAACCAAGCATCTCCTGGTGGCTCCCATGCTTTCCATAGTCTCAATGACAAGTTGCTTTCATCTGTATTTGTTGAGAAGAGGATGCAGGTCCAAAATACTAACGTCTTCTACATCTTAATTCAAATATCTACGAATTAGGTATCTAAATTATTATAAGAATATGAGCCTTAGCAACACGAACTAAATACTGGACTCATTATTGGCTGACATTGCTCCCAATTACTAATAGAAAATATAAAATGTGTTATAAGTCCCAGAGGAGGAGAAACTCCCCCAGCTTTCAGGACTCCCTTGCTGGATGAAGCACAACCAAGGGGGAGTCGATGCAAACTGTCAGATCTGTGGCTCTGTATCAGCAACCCGATGGACCCAGCACCTGGCCAACTGCTATTTGTTGTGTGTGCAATTTATTACAATAATCCCATTGGTTCTGTTGAAAAAGAAAGTTGGTGCTGGATAGGAATGTGTCACGTGCCTCTGGGTCTTTCCATCTTTGACACATGTATGATATGATACAGATAATAAGAGAGTAAAATGATAGCACCCCAAGAGTAGAGGGGGTGTCTGCTGGTTTGCACACTAGTAAAACACGTTTCTGTCACTATCCTGACCTATGGAAGCTGTTTTGTGAGTCCTGACAGGGACAAAATGCAGGAAAAGCCACCTCAGCCCCCCGAGCAGCTGGCTCTATGGACAGACTGCTGTGGCACCACGGAGGAAACCGGAGCAAGAGCCAACCACATCTCTAAGTTCTTCCACAAATATTAGGTATTGACAGTAAAGGAAAGGGAAAATGGAAAGATTGCCAGGCTAAGTGAGTAGTCTTTTACTCAAATACTTGTTTGCCATCCCATCAGTGCCCCTTACCAAAATTCATTCAAATAACCAAGGCTCGCTGCATAGATTTTGGCAGGATAAATCAAAGGCAAAAATGTTAATCCAGATTAACATTTCCTCGTGGAGTCCACTCTGTTACCCAAAATTTAGCCTTCATTTTACTTCTGGTGAAACCTGTTCTGGTCTGAGATTTAGCTTTATATATAAGAGAGGCAGGGGAACGCATTAAATAAAGGAATGAATTTAGCCACGGATTTATTTAGCTTTGAACAGCTCCTCTCTTTGTCAGTTGCTGCCTTGTAGCTAATTAAGATGTTGTTTGGCCTCAGTGTAATTGCTGCTGTCTGCTGACAGGGCACTTCTGCCAACCAGATGTTTTTTATTTTAAGGAACTGCTGTTTGATAAAACTGTTCTTAAATCATAAATAAAAGAGGAAACTGTTGCACGGGTTCTATTTTCCCCCTCTGCAATTTAAATTATTGGTAATAAAAAAGGTCATGGATTGAATTTGGTATTTATGTAAAAGAATCAACACAACATCCTATGCATCTGCTAGAACTTTTCTGTACTTTGGTGGATCCTGCAGATTCCCCCAAGAAGCTCTTCCTTCTTGTTAGACGTATCTCACGGATCAAGTGCTTGATGAACAGACACTTGGTTGTGGCAGAAACTGTGTAAGTTTAAGAGCGCAGTAGGATCACAGCCCTATAAACTTCAAAAGCCCTGCAGGTTTAATCAGCAGTGAAAATCCTGAGAACCTGACATCAGTCTAGGCCATTTCAAGACCTTAGAATCAGTAGTTGTAAGGGAACAGGCTGCTAATGAAAAGCAGAGGATGCATCGTCGTCGTTACGTATGGGGACAACATGGGGATTTTTAAAACCTGACAGAGCCTGTCTGTCTTCCTGAGCAGGAAAGGGTAAAGGTGGCAGAGAGGCCCTGAGCAAATGAGCTTCCCACTGCCTCCCTCTCTGGGCATGGACAGCACAAGGACAACGCTGAGGACGCGGCAGATACTGCCACAGCTTTTGAAAGAGCTTAGAAAATCCTGAAAGAAGTTGGGATTGTGTTGTGTGCAAATTACAGCAAGAGTCAGACGTGCTGTGCAGAGTCTGTCCATCCACACACAAACAAGAATTTCACCTCCATGACAGGTTAAGGAGGGGATGCAATGTCTGCGGCCTAAACGAGCAAGGAAAAGTCTTCCAAGACACCCTGAAGGAGCCAGGACACCCACTGGATGCCCAGAAAGCTGCATTACTCCTCTTTTGTCTGCAAAAAGTTACTCATTATTCTAAGGGAATACGACCCTACTGAAACCGTATTTCACAGATGCAGCATCTACTTTGTGCTGTATTCATGGAGAAATGCAAGTAAACTGCTCCTTATCTGATCTAAGTGTCTAAGAGTTGGGGTCACTTAGGGTTCTGGGCTGGTACAAAACCAGTTACACCAGTTCTGGGGCAGGCATTTTGCTTTTCAATTCTTAGTATTGATAACTTAAATTACTGAAAATAAGTCAGACATGAGCTTATTGGTTTATTACCCAGCATAACTACCCATCACAGCTTACAGCGATGAACTCTGGTGAATCCAACCTCTCTTACAAGGGAAGACCAAAGCAGATTTTAAACATTTGGCAGCTTATCAGAAGCCAGAGGAAGATTAACTACGTGAGTGGAAAATCAGGCCAAGAAACCAAAACCAGCTTTTCACAACAAAGGAAAGCCAAGGAGGAACAGTCTAAAAAGCACTTGGAAAGAAACCTTAGGATCATTTCACTCTTAGGAAATAGATCATTGAAGCAAGAGGAGTTTGAGCTCCTTTTGGAAGCGTGCAGGTATTTATGAAGTTACTGGGAAGATTTAGAGAGCGTGGGGAAGCACTACCAGCATCCTGGCCCTGGCAAAGAGCACAGGGTCACTCAGAGACCAGAACAAGCACTGGGGCTGGTGGTACTCACCGACACGAGATGGTTTCCAGAAAAGTCACCAAAATGGAATGCCCGACTGGCGCTCCAGCCTCCGTGTATGGCTTTGGCAAATCTGGCTGAAGTCCCTATGGTTGAAACAATCTCTGAACTCCCGCACCAGCTCAGCTACTGCCTCCCTCGGTGGCCCCAGCCACCACGTGCCGCATCTCCTGGGCTGCTTTTGCTTATAAAAGCTGCATAATATTCCTTTACAGAGCCCCACACAGCTCAGGGCATCCGCAGCACGCTGATAAGAACTGCAGCTTCAAGGCTGAGGGTTGTTTAGTTTGGAGTGGAACGTTACGCGGGGCTGTTCCCGACCCGTATTTCACTCCGTTTCCAAGTTGCCTGTATACACCTGGCTTTCTGTGGGTTGCAAAAGTTGCAAACACCACATTTTAAAAGTGTATCTGCAAAAGTGGAGGTGGAGGAGAAAACGACAGCCTAGGTTTTTCACGGTACTAGCCACAGGATTAGGTAAAAACCATTTAGTAACTTCAAAAAAGCTCGCGTAAGAAAACTGATCCCATACAAAATTGGTCTCAGTGCTGGTTCCCACTGCGGTCTCAAAGCTGAAGAAAAGGTACAGTGGGACAGAGTATCATGAGCAAAAAGAGACTTTTTTGAAATACAGCATTGAGGGAGATGAGCTGCTGCTGAGGTCTCTTCTCTACTTGAGACATTTCCAATAAGGCCATCCCTCCCTTCTCAGTGAAACACACCTCAGACCACTCGCTCTTTCCAGGAACAGAAGATGGCTGAGAAGCCCCAAATGTCATTTTCAGAAATATTCAGAGATCTGTGCCCTCTACAGTCCAACAACTTTATATGCCAACCACAAAGAGGGCAAAATTGCAACTAAGTTGAGCCTGGAGCAGCAAAAATTCTCTGTGTGGAAAGAATATACACCTGAGAACTGCACCAAAAACCCATGAAGAAGACTGTGATCAGGAGTCAGCACAGGATGTTGCACTCTGAAAAGAACAGGCGAGTAACCACGAGGAATGGAACACTGGCCGCTGTCTTGCAGGGAAGGTACCAAAAGTGCATTTAGACTGAACAAGACACAGCTTTATTCAATGGAGGCCACTCTTCCTTCCCGTGGTATGTCCCACGCACAGGACTTAGGTTGGGAAAGGCTTCCTTCTGGGCACCACAATGAACAAAACCTCATCACCACTTGATGTTATTACAGAAGTGACAGCGTGAAAAGTTCGGGTTCCCAGCTCAGAATTCAACTCCAAACGTAACAAACGTTCCATTTCCTACATTCCCATGGAAATGCCAAAGCCCACAGACTCCTCACTCCGTTTTAAACAGTTGTGTTTGAAGCTTAGAAGTGTTTGCCTTCCCCTTCAGTGCCAGATGATCCCTGCACACCCCTCACACTTTCCTGGTGGAGTTGTGGAGCTCACAACAGGCTTTGTGTTTTCAGATCTGAATTGCCACAGACACTAAACTCTATCACCGTGTCCCCAAGACCGCATGGTGTAATAGCTTTCAGAGTCCCAAAGATAAACAAAGGCTCCTGTAGTTCTCTTAAGGAATTCTCAACTTTTCAGTGGAGTAAGAGTAGGCATTACACACATTTCAGACACACTTCTTCACATACTAGAAAAAAAAGAGAGAGAATGGAAGTGGAGCCAAAACCTCTCTGACTTGTTTCTGGCTGATTCAAACCATAGGAATTCCCCAGTCACGAAAATGCTCCGCTCTAAGGAAATGATTCAAAAAACCCCCAACATTCCAGATGTCAACAGAAAGCAATTCCAGGATGAAGGAAAAGTGGAAGAGAAGGATGGCATGTGAGGTGAGCCCACCCTGGGCAGGCAACTCAGCAAGAGCCTGGTACCCTCTCTGTGCTGGGATGCAGCCCAGCTCTCACACACACTGGTCTCCTTCCCCCTCCAGGCTGTTCATTAGAGCTTCCAGTTTAACCCCATCAAGTCTTTAAATCCTCTCTCATTTGCATTATTAGGTAAACATAAATAAATCAGAGTTAAAGTGTCAGTAGGAAGGGGGTGGTGATGAGAGAGTTGTTTGTTCTTTTTATTTTTTCTTGAGGAGAAGCAGAACCACCTATTTTTCTTCACAATTCCCATCCAATTTCTTCCTGACACCCTTATAAGGCAGTGCCCCTAGGATCCAGGGGTATCTCAAAAGCCATAGGTAGGGTTAAAATAATAAGTTCCTCAAGAGAAGGCACTGCAGCCACAGTGCAAACAAATATCTTAGTTCTCTGTAATGGGATTTAACTCTTTGGGATTGGAAAAAGGCCAAAGTGAACCAGCTGTTCCTTCCTCAGTGGAGAACCACTGCTCATTGAGAGTTCTTCTATTCATCACGTGTACCTTACTACCTATCAGAATAATCCCTATTTTTCCAAGTTTAGGGCCTTTCTAATAATCAAAGTCATAGGAACATTGTGGTTGAGAAGGACCTCTGGAGTTTTAGCCCAACCTCAAACAGGGAGGTTGCTCAAGGCTTCATCATCATATTTTCAATATCTCCAAGGACAGAGACTTCATAAGCAAGCTCTCTGGGCAAACTATTCCACTGTTCAGTAACACTCACAGTGAAAATACACAAAATTCTACTTACACCTAAGTAGAAAAAGTATTGCAGTTTGTGTCCACTGTTCCTCAAAAGCATAAGCTCAGTTTCTCCTCCAAGCATTCTGACAGATGAACCCTCCATTCACAGAAATTATGCACACAGATCCCTAGGAAGGAAATTAGCATACCCTACAAAGAAAGCATTTCTGCCCTACTCACAGAACATGTGAAAATTAACATATGGCTGCAGACTGAAACAAGGGAATTCATAGGCCTGTGTTCTCCAAGTCCCCAAACCCCGCTCCTCCATGGCTTACAGAAATCTGCTGTGTTTGAGTCTTCTCACACAGTCTGCGTGTTTCTAATATGCAACTGCTGCACTGGAACCAAACTCTCCAGAATTCTGACAGCTCTTGTTCGAGCACAGTGCCCTAGATATTTGTAGGGAGAGCTGTGAAGTATCACAAACTCTGATTTACCAGCGATGCCAGCTGCTTGCACCACGGTCCTGTGCTGGCTTCCTCCCAGGCTCTTGCTTTCCCTCCCAGTGGACAGGAGCAACTGTGCAGTTCCACCCTCTGGTCTCTGACCTCCCCGTGCTCAACCCAACACAACACTGCAGACACACTGCTTCATGTGACGGCAAAGAGATGGAGCTCAACACAAGGGAATGTCTGAATAACGGGCAACCCTCACTTGTTGGCCTGGGGAGCAGCAGTACTCACACAACTGATTATAAAATCTTCCCTCTGGCACTTCAGCAGTGGAATGGGATGTGGAGATGAAGTTTTCAAATCTAACCTAGCTTGATGTATTTAATAATCCTTACAGACAACGGTGATGCCCATTGTCCTTCTTCAGCACCACCTATCCAGGAATTTCAGTCTCCTAGACCTTGGCAAAGGCTCACAGAGAGGTAAGGTCACTGGCATGTCATCCTCCAGCAGTACTTGCATGTTGCAAGCTGTGGCACAAAGAGATGAAATTACATATGATTCAATGGTGTGGGCATGGTTAAAAAGAGACCTGCCTCCTGCGTTTGTTGCCAGACACACCTTCCCTGCTGCCACGCTTGTCACTTAAACACTGTTAATTTTAACCTATCAGGGCATATAAAATGTCACATGCTCACTACTGAACCAAGCCACTTGTCTGGCCAGTCCTGGGTCACCCCAAGCTGCTTGTGAAAGAACCATAGACCAAGAACTATTCTTGGAAACAATTAACCAACTTGCCAGTAAATATATGCAGAAATGATGAACTATTTGTACAAGACACAACAGGTGAAATTTACTGCAGAAATTCCTAGCTGTGGTTTACTTCCTCAACCAGTTGCCAAAACCAGAAGATGCAGGCTTGGTCCTAAAACCCAAATAATGTATTCAACAAAAACACCAATTGCCCTTAGATTTATTAATATTTGCATGACAGGAGTAAGACAGACACAATCCAGCCCTGTCAGGAAAGACTGAAACCAGACAAGTGGACGATACTTACTGAGACCCACAGGAAAGGCTTTGCAGTCCTTCAAAAGAACTGTCCTGTTCTTCCTAAGCTGAAGAATTCCCAGGAGAACATCCTGCAGGGAGTCATGGCAGAAGAGATGGGCAAGATGACCTAAGAGGGTTTTTCCATCTCTGATTCCTGTGACTACATAATTCCATCCTGATGTGGGACCAGAGGAGTTGACAGATCTGCAGTCTCTCCTAAAAGTTATTGACTCTGCCCATGGAATAGGTCAAAAATTTAAGGGGAAACCACATGTGTATTAGGAACTGAGGGTGTGTATCAAATTCTTCTTAAAAGTCATAAATGCGAATGAAGATGCAATGAAAGGAAAGATTGGTTTGGGTTTAAAAGCCCAGTGAAGATGCAACCAGATGATATTAAGCAGAAAGAGGGCTTATTAAGTCAAGTTCAGCACTGCTACAAAGCCACAAATGAAGGGTTTGAGATTCTGGTTTTTTCTTTAGCCTGTCAAAGACAAAGCCTCTTCCCAAAGCAAAATTCACTCCCCAAATTTCAGAACTTTTCTGCTCCTGCAGGTGTCCTTGTGTAATATATTTTCTAAAGCATTTTAAAATTAAAAATAATAAAAACTCTAATGGTGCTTTCTTGGCTACGGAAATCAGAACAGTTATGAAAGAGCTATAAAGCAGCCTCTCTCTTGTAGCTGCCAACAACTCCAGAAACATGTTTGCTGGAACTCTGACCCCTTACATAGAAAACATTAAAACAACTGCAACTTGATACAATTAACTGGTATTAGATTCAAGGTTTGTGAGGCCAACTGGCTTTTATGATATATTTCTTGGTACTTACATACTAGTGGAAACACTCCAAGCTTTTGAAAAATATATTCCAGATAGGCTGACTGTTAGCTCATTTTTTAAACGCAACTGCTCTAGCAACTGCTCGTCCTGTCTGCAAAGAATGAAAAACAGACTGACATGGCATTTCTACTGCCACACACCCAAGCAACTTGTTCTATCTGCATTCAGCTCTCCCTCAGAATAGATTAACAGCAGCGATATCTGAAGTGTTACGGATAAAGCTTTCACTGCGCTTCTTAAAATACCAGTATCACAGTTGTAACATTTCCCAATCCTTCTCCTCATTCCCTTGCTTAATATTAGAAGGGGTACATAAACCTCATTCTAAAGCAGAGAGCCTGCAGCTACAGCCTGCTCTACACGATACACCCTCTCTGGAGGGGCCAGGGTAGTAACTCTGGCAGAAAGATGATAGTTCAAGATGACAAAGCTCCTAAAACTGTAATCCCTCTGCATTCCTTCCACCTGGCTATTGATAGCCACAGAACAAAAGACAAAGGGTTGAGTTAGACCCTACTAGCCAAAGGGCTACAAGAATTGTGTACTGGGTATTGCTGCAAGCCAACCAAAGAGATTCAGCAACAAGTGAAATGGATTGGCTTCTGCTGGAGGCTCAGTAGATTGTTTACGATGCTTTGGAAAACTCAACCCAGCTGCTAATTAAGAGGTGTTTATACCATACTGGCACTGGGAGCAGCCTTGGCCAGCAGTCTCAGCAGCGAAAGCAAAGGGAACTTTCCAAGGTGGAAGCGACAAGCTTATCCTGCTTCTGCTTTTGAAACACCTCATGAAACAAAGCAGTGTCCAGAGCTGCCACTCCAGCATTACCCAGAGCACGCGCCGTGCAACGCTGCGGAGCGCTCCTGCAATTACAAATCCATGAACAATTAAGCCTGTTTCAGTGAACAGATGTGTAACATCCCTATTGCAATTGTTTCCTGCACTTTCAAAAGTTCACTTGATATTTTATTTTGAAATAAACTGACAGGAAGCCAAGGAAATCAGTAAAGCACTAATCTGAACACAGTGTGGGAAGCAATACCAAACACTCTAACAAATAAGCAAGTCATTTGCCTCGTTGATATACGCAGCACCGAAGAGAAAAATGGGAGAGGTCACTGCTCGGGGCTCATCACCTGGGGCACACCACTGCTAAGCTACCAACAAGGTCAGGGCTGTGCCCCTATTTCCATAAGGAATGAACCTGTCCATCCATCTCATTTATCAGTCAGTAAACTACCCACCACTGTGATCAACTGCAAAAGCTCCTCTCACTGTGGGCAAACCTTCAGCACGGCCTATCACGATGAGAAGTATCACCAGGAAATTTGACTAGGCTAGAAAATGAGTGCTGCTGAACACTCCAGAACCTTTGTAAATCTGCACTCAACCTTTACAAGGTTTTCCCAATTTAGCTGTTAATTATCTCACCTTTTTCCTTCAGCAAGGTCCCTGGGAATCACACCCAACTCCATTTTCCTTCATTTTCTATGTATAGTCTATCTTGCAATAGTAAGGCAGCCAAGACGCTACACAGTTATTGCTTCTCCAAGAACACCAAGGTCTCTTCAGCCTTAGCCCATCACTCAAGCTGATATAATTCTTATTGATCATCACAGCAGTGTGGCTACAGCATACAGCAACGTAGCTGTGGTGTGAAAGGCTCGCTCTGCCATTATTCCATTGCTTATAGCAGTCAAACTGCTGTGTTCTGTGCTATTTGTCAATGTGAGGGCATTTGGGATGACTCTGACAACAGCTCCTTCTCAAGTGCAGTTCACCTTTCATGCAACTTCAAGAAAAATCTTGGTTTAGCCCCTATATCCACACTACTGCAAACCCTGACTGGAACACAACAACAAGGATAGTCCAAACCATGACAGCAAGATATGCCATAGTAACATTTTTCATTCTTCACCTGAAGATCTTAAAATGCTCAGAAACACTGAAGACTTAAGACTTTCCACCTCAATACAGGAGATATTTTACCCTTTTCCACTGCTTTTGCTTCTCAAATATAGAGAATTACTCAGCAGCAGCAGCTGTGCACCTCTGCCCAGCAGCCTCTTCTCCTTAGGTCAGGGACAGACACAGCCTGTGAGAAAATGCTGGAAAGACAATACCAAAATCTTATTCACAGTCACTTAAAATCAGAATTTAGAGGTAGGTATGGTTTGTGAGACAACAACTCCACATGTGGCAGATACTTCCACCACAGAAACACACAGCGATGCTTGTCTTTATGCCCATTTAATTTACCATAAGCCTTTGTGACCGTGACCAAAGTCCACAATAAACACAACCAGAGCAGGATCCTCACTTACGCTTTTGGTCAATGATGGGACTTATTTATAGCCCTCACAACAAAACATGTACCTTACCATGGCAACCACAGCACCCGGGTGCGAGCACCGAGACAAAAAGCATTGCCTTATAGAAAAGCACTAACCACTGTCAAATCATGCTTCCGGAACAATTTGTTTCCCAGTTTCCAAGCACATATTCCTCATCATTGATGATTATGGAACATTATTTATTGCTTTCCTCTGTTACCTATTTGTCTCTTATTTTTATTTGCTTCACAGAAGCAGAAAGAGATCAGAAAAGACAGGATGTGGGTTTCTATTTGGCAACCCAAGCATTGCAACCTTATATATAATTTTCAAGTCCTAATTAATAAGTTTTTCCCTACTCAAAAGCCTAATAAACAGGGGAGATTTGCATTCTGAAACTTTTGTGCTGTAGTCCCCTATCTACTGAAGTCAGCTGAACTACAGCAATAAAATCAGCTCGGGTTGGACATCCATCTTCAGTTATTTTTCTGTGAAAACTGTCATAAAAATTTACTGTAGCATTTGATCAAAATTCTCAGAGACAAACAAGCCCCCAAACATACATAAAGAAGCAGAATTAATAGAAAACTTTAATCTCTCTCTCAGATGTCGACAGAGAAGATATCTTTTTCTTCAAAAATGTTAACAGTAAGCAGACAACCATGAAATGGATCTTTAAGTCAGTTATTTTTGTGGCTATCAGAAGCCTGTAGCTTTCAAAACTGCAGTCCCATTCCCGCGGGAGAAACCTAACAGGAGGAGTGACTGGGATGCAGAGACCGAATCCAACTTCCACTGCGTTCAATGGGAAAGGTTCCATTGACTTCAGTGTGCCCTGGGAAAGAGCCCTGGCTCTGGGGTTTGGTCCTTTTTACCCACTGGTGACTTGGAAAGAATCTTTGTTCTTGGTTTTGGTTTTCTCTGGAATAATTCAAGAGTTTGAAGACAGGTGTGAGAGTCTGGCCCAAGAATGGGGGTATGGTCACTTCATGGACCATAAGCACATACTGGCCTGCAAAAGATAAGGGAAAGTTGGGAATTAAACATTTCAAATGGGGAAAGAATAAAGCAAAACTGCCCCAAACAAAACAGTTTCAGCACACAAACAGGGAGAAGCAACAAGAAAACGGTTTACAAGCATAACAAGTATTAAAACAAAGTATAGAAAAAGTTATAATGGTGTAGTATGTTATCCAGACAGTCTTTTTAAACACCTGTACGCCATTTACAGTATAGATCTTGAACTGGCATGTATTGTGTATATTCCAGAGAGAAACAGAACCCCAGATATTTTTTTCTCTGGTATTTGAAAAGGAAAACACAGCAATTCAACTTTTAAATCTAATTATGGTGCTGATTTGTTTCTTTGTGTATTTGTTAATTTGTGTGGATTTTTTAAGAGTGTAAAAGCTCCTATAACTGGTAACCAGACAGACAAGAAGAAATCAGGGTCCCTCAGATTAGACAGAAGTGTTTTAAAGCCTTAAAGACGTACAACGGAATGGAATTAATGAATGAATTACTATAGCTCTGAGTAATCAATTCCAATCACTATTAATAACTTTCCCTTCAAAGAATTACTTTCACCTTATAAAGTCAAATCTTGTAACCTCCTTAATCTTTAATAGAGCCTGCAACAATTACAAGAAGGCAGAGAAGATCTACAAATTGGAAGCCCTGTGCGATTATCTCCTTTTCCAACAGACTCTTTTGATGATCATAAATAACAGTAAAATTACCATAAAAATTAATAGTACTACAGTTAAAGAAAATCATTATGTAAAGGTTTATGAATTTTGCAGCCATTAATAGACGCAAGTTAACGAGCCATAGGCTCTCCAGAATATGATATCAGATATTTTTCCACCACTGAAACTTTCAGAGTTCCAAATCCTTCAGAGGTCACCAACTTCAAAAATAGAATAGAAAGTTACTGTTTAATAGTAACGCGGGTACAAATGAAACAGAAATGTCCTAGCAAGCGTTGTGCCTGACAATTGAACAGCCTAAGAAAGAGAGATCAAGAAATCGGCCTTGTCAACAACTTGGAATGGGGACAGGTAAAACTAGAATATTCAAGATGAGTGAGATGCATTTTGAACGTTCTCTGCATATTTAAAATTCACAGGTACAAAGATTCACAGCTTTAAGCTAAAAGCAAAGTTAGAACCAGGCCTTACAGACACCACGTGGTGGAGAAATTCATCCCACCCCTCGGAATTATGTTCCAAAAAAGGTTATTGTAAAGAACGGGCATTTGGAGAGCAGCAGTTGAAGCCCATAAGCTGTTCTGTTACTCTACACGCACGGGGATGCTTCAAGCTCACAGTAACAAAAACATGGAGGAAGCTCAACTCCTACAGTATCAGCAGCCTTGGGTTTTGCTACTCGTGTCTTTAAAGAGGCGGCAAACATCTGAGATTTTAAAATGACTAATCAACTCGCTGTGGCACAAGAAGCAAGTACACAGCATTTAAGGAAATAAAACCTTAGTTTGGTTTTTTTTTTTTCAAATCTTTTCCCTCCAGTCAGAGGATAATAATATCTCCCCTTGCACAGTAACTGGCAGTAGGTACAACCCCATGGCATAATGCAGTGAGATTGCCTGATGTGAACTGACGATCCGGACCCAGTGGGCAGCACGTTGTGCTGCTGCTCCTGCTCCCGCTGTAGCCTTCAGAACAGGCTCAGCCTCACACTCCCTCATGCTACTGCCACCCATTTATTCTCAAAGAAGCTTCAGCGAAGGCTCCCTGCCATGTGATTTGCTTTTTGGTGTCGTGAGAGCAGGAGACCGAGGGCTCCCACAGTCTCGTTTATAATCATGTACAAGGTAAATATAATGGTTCTGGAGAATATCAGAAACATCAGAACCCTCATTAAAAGCAGCCCCCAAAATTGTCAGATACACAACATATTAGACACTTAATCATGACACTAAAGATATATATTTTGAAGGGAAAAAATTCTAGGAAAATGACTGGCTTTCTTTACTAATCCCGGAAATAATTTAAGAACTGACATAACCTTTATGATCAATATGTTCATTCCTGAAATTATTCTAGTAACCAGCTTTTCAGTTATGAATGTAGTAATACAGACAGGGAGGGGAGGAAGATCTTTACCTTTTAATGTCTTGTAACGTCTTGGAATTCTCTGCAAGATGGTGATCCTTTTGTAGCTTGTATTCTTTGGATGTCGTGTGAGATCTAAAGATTAGAATAAATATATTATTACTACCAATAATGATGCTTCCTTACATGTTGATGAGAGCATGTTGTTGTTAGCTCAGAAGTTTTCCTCCTGTAAAATGTTTTGTTCTGTTCACTTTAAGGTGGAACACTCAGCCGCTGCAAACCCAACGCAGCAACAAGCGTCAGATCCCTCAGGCTCCATCTTCAAAAGCACTCAGTATCCTGAAGCCAAGTCTCTGCCTTTGTCAAAAGAAGCCAACTATTATCAATTGTTGTAACAAATTAAAAAGGTGTGAACATATTTGTGAGGGAAAAAACATTATACCTCAGAAATTATAAATAATGAAGTGTCTAACCAGTCCCCGAGTCAGTCCCAACCCTGTTACGCTCTAGACTACTAAGGCACTTATATTAAAATATGTACATTTTTCACATTTTGTACAATCCATAGCAGTACTTCAGTGTGTGAATCTCCTTGTATAAAAAAAAAAGCTTAAAACATACCAAATAAAAAGCTGGTATTCATAGAATCATAGAATCATAGAATCATTCAGGTTGGAAGAGACCCCTGGGATCATCAAGTCCAACCACAAGTTCTACCCTACACTAGATCCCTCAACACCACATCCAATCTACTCTGAAACACAGTCAGGGATGGGGACTCCACCCCCTCCCTGGGCAGCTGATTCCACTGACTGACCACTCTCTCTGGGAAAAACTTTTTCCTCATGTCCAGCCTAACCCTACCCTGCTGCAGCTTGCAGCCATTCCCTCTTGTCCTGTCGCTCATTGCCCATGAGAAGAGACCAGCACCAACCTCTCTGCAATGCCCTTTCAAGCAGTTGTAGAGAGTGATGAGGTCTCCCCTCAGCCTCCTCTTCCTCAAACTAAACAACCCCAACTCCCTCAATAGATCCTCATAAGCCTTATTCTCCAGGCCTCTCACCAGCTCCGTGTCCCTCCTCTGCACTCGCTCCAGCACCTCGATATCTCTCTTGTGCTGAGGTGCCCAGAACTGGACACCAGACTCAAGGTGCGGTCTCACCAGTGCTGAGTACAGGGGGACAATCACCTCCCTGCTTCTGCTGGTCACACTATTCTTTATGCAAGCCAGGATGCCCTTGGCCTTCTTGGCCACCTGGGCACACTGCTGGCTCATGTTCAGCCTCCTGTCGACCAGCACCCCCAGGTCCTTTTCTGCCAGGCAGCTCCAGCCACACTGCCCCAAGCCTGTAGCGATGCAAGAGCTGTGCTTGCATTTTGTAAAACTAAACACTCCTCACTACTGAAGGCAATGGAAATGAAAAAGGGTCCCTCTTCTCCTACCATTTACTCTCTTCTGCCCTACTTGCAAGTCATTGGGACACACACAACTTAAAACCCCAAATGACATGATTATTAGGACGGTATTTAAATTGTCCTGTCAGAAAAGGACTGCTATGGCAACACTACTCTCTACCTCAGGGGATGCTGGGTTTAAAGGAGATTGTGTGCTCAACTTTTCATTTTACCAGCATTTCAACATCATCACTGAAATACTCTTAGCAATGAAAAGGTTTTGATCCTAGAGGAGAAAGCCTCAAGTCTGCTCTAAATACGTGTTATGAGATAGTATAGGCATGGTACTTTTAAAAAATACAAATAAGTTTGAGAGCCACTATTGAATGCAGGGGGTGAGAACCATAATCAAGTAACCATGAAATGGCTTAGGTGACCTAGTTACCTCGTTACACTTAGAATTACAATCACAAAAAATCAGATACCACATCTTAAACACACTTACACATTCAAAATTCACATGTGCATTGTTTTGTGGTAAAACACTACAGACAGAAGATAAAAATGGCTTCACTTTAAAGGTGGGGGGGAGGTGGGGGGGAGAAGAAAGGTCCCAAGAGTCAAGTTAAAGATTCAGAAGTCAGGGCTAGGAGGGAAAAGGAAGATAAATAATTTAGCACTAAGCATAACTAAAGCCTGTCAGTCTGCCAACTTTAAGAGAAATAAAAAGGTTTACAAGGATCCTGAGAGTTTTTACAGAACCTCTAGGGTTTTGAAAAAATAAATTCAGAACAAGAAGAGTTCTGAAGTATTCTGTATAAATAGATTTTGAAGACACTGATTAGACCATGAGAATAACAGTAGGGAAAGATTCCTTTTGTTCAAAATTTGCCTGTTCTCTGCTGTTTTGTTTGCCATCCTGTGTCTTCCCCTCCTGCACCATCAGCAGGGCTGCCTCTTCCACAGATGCTACGCCTTGTCAGAAGCCAGGGGGCTGTGCCTATGGGAGACCCAAACACCCCGCTGCCATTGTACACTGCACGGACAAGCCTGTGCTTGGCACTCAGTGTACATGCTCTGCACAACACACTCACAGTCATCCCCTGAACATCAACCACGTGCTCATGCTCAAACACCAATTCTGATTGACTTTGAGCTGAGTAATGTCTGGGTTTTGGAGTATCAATATTCATGCTTTAAGGTAAGACAATCAAGCAAATAAAAATGTCAGAGGTTTGGATCTCTAACGGGAGGGGGGAATGCAGGGGAAGAAAGGGGACACTTTGCATTATTTTCTTCTACTTCATTTTTTCTCTTACTGGTTTTTATGCAATAAGAACCTACAGCAACGTTCTTTGATTTGCATAAAACCAGGAGTTAAATGGCAGAACCCACACCTATGTAAGAAATTTTAATTCCCTATCACCACCACTTCTTCCTTCAAGCTAAGACGTAACCTTGTATTTCATTGCTCAGACAATGTTAACTGTAGGAGAATCACAGAAAGGAACCAAGTTCATTTAAGACATAAAGCAATTTTGAATTGCATTGATTACAGTGATCAGTCTATCACTTTAATGTCATCTCAGCTGGCATTTATTAAAAAGACATACATGTGACAACCCATTGATCCTTAACACTGTAGGCTGAGATAAAAAGTCTATTTGCAAAGGAAAATTACTTCTTTAATTAGAAAGGGAGTATCATTTTCTCTTTTCCTTGTCAGAACTTCAGCAGCCACAGATCAAATATATCACAGGACGGGTTGTAGAATCTGCCATCTAGTTTGATTTAGAAGTCTTCATTGGGAATGGTTTGAGATGGGAAAGGAAACAGGTACGTTCCACCTGTCTGAGGGGCCTCAGCTCCCTGCTGCTTGGGAAAGGTCTCCAAAGGGAGCACTTCCTCCTTGGAGGGCTCTGCCATAGGGCTGAAGTTCAGGGGACAGGGACACAGCTGCCTGGAGTCTCTCTAGAGTAAAGCAGCCAAGACAACCAGCTCCACTGGCCTTCTGTAAGATGGCTGAACACGTACCTCTCCAAACAACAAATACAAGTATTTGCCAGAAGAGAATCCAGCAATATTTGCCAAAGAACATCCTCTAGAAATTGACTGGATCTTGCCCGTCCCTTACTGTGTATGGAAAAAACGTCTCAGTCTATCAGAAGATGCTCCACCAGCAGATAAAAGGATCAGTGTCTGATACACTGTGAACAACATGCTGTTCTGTAAATTCCAGGATTCCTCGTTGGTGAACAGAATTTGACAATAGTAATTTAATCTGTGGATTTATAAAATCCTATTTTTAATATTCTGTTTCCTCTTTGTACAAATCCAAACCCACACATTTGGAAAACCTTACATTTCATACAGTGTCTCTTTTACTTCTAGGCTCAGCCAGTCTGAGTCTCCCTTGGAGGTGAATCTATCAGTTGAATGGCCTTCTTTTTATTAAGAGCAATTAATGATTTCCTATCAATCAGAAATGCCAGGGCATCTCCACACTCCACAGTTACACGTTCTACTCCTCCTTCTGCTCTTCTGCCAGTACTTTCCAGAACCAAAGACAATGGTAAGTTTGCAACTTTGGCTGCTTTCTTGGTGCCACGTTACTAGTGCTATTTTGTACTCTCCTTGAAAAGCAGTGATACAACACAACAACAACAGAAACCGAGAGTCTCACTATCCAGAACCACTGCTCTAAATTCAGGCTGCCTTTGCCGTACACAAAGAACGACTTGGAGGAAAAAATTAATGGATGGAACTCATATCTGCTCCAGTTCCAGAATGCAGTGTAGGACGATGCTAATACCATCTAATAATATCAGGATCAAAGATGAGTGGCGTAAAAGTTCCAATTTTAGATGCTCTTTATCTGCAGGTGTGAATGTATAATGAATTCTCGCCACTGGCTCCCTATGATAAATCCAATGATTTTGTGCTCTACGACAGCAGTTTCGACAATTTTCTTTTGGCACAACCTGCTTGGAATGTATGACAAAACAGCAGGGTGCCAAAACGTTTCTCTAAATGATCTACTTTGCAAGACAGCTTCCAAGTGTGACCCTGATGAATCTTATCATTACTCTTGGAATAGAATAAACACGAAAGAGAAGAACCCACATATCATTTACTTAAGAGGGCATTCCTTTGTTTCTTTTACACGCTCCTCCACATCCACGCCAAAGGATTCATTCCAGCACACAAAGCATTTTAAACCCAGGTTAAATAAAAACACATGATTGGGGGGGATAGGATTGCAGTATGCCTATTTCTGAATCCTGCTGTCTCAGACAAGTGTAATGAATCATTTGATGTCATCTCAATTACCACGTTAGCACTAATCAACTCAATTGCTCTTCCTATCTATTCCTCTTATGGAATTCTCCAAATGAGATGGCAGAGTTTTTCCAGTGGACAAGCCCATCCTCTGGCAGACTACAGGGGTCAGGATTTGACAAGATTCAAGCCACAGAACAAGGCTGCATGAGTCCATACCTTCAACGAATACCTGATCGTTCCAATGCTATGGAGAGGCATTTCATTGCAATTCATAGTGACCATTCAGTGTTTACTTCAATTGGAAGGAAGTGTTTATGTGCAAAAGCTACATTAGAAGTGGGGAGGGGATCGTTATCCACCTTCAAAAACATACCTCTGAACTAAGGTAGATTTCAGTTGCAACATGGATTTCCAAAAGCTTCTAATTTTTTCATCTTAGCATGACATGCCTCGCAGCAAACATCAAGAAACAGGCAATGAGGACGAGTAGAACGCATTAAGAAGTGTTCCTGAGGTATTCCTACAAGTGAAGGAAAAGTGAGCCTAAAGAGAGTTAACTGTGGTTGGTTCCCTCCTCCTTTCTCAGTCTAGGAACCCTTCCATATGCTGTGTTCTATTTATTATTTCTGCATTGCATCAGGAGGGAAATATTCACACTGAGCCACAGGGATTAAAGACTGAAGCTCTAGAGCAGTCAGATCACATCCGTCATATCCAGCTGTTTTCAATTCCAACACCTCACACCTGCTTTTATTTATTATTCCTGGGTGAGACAAGACAGGGCTCATTTTTCAATCTTTAAAAGCTTTCTTAAGAAAGACATAAATCAACCCACTCCTTTCCCTTTTGCCTCTACAACAGCCCACCAAGACAATATTAAGACAAACCGCTGACATGGGGAGGATCTGAGCTAATGGGAAGCCAGTCAAACACCGAGGCTGGACAGGCCCCTCACCTCCCAGCATGGTGACAGCGCTGCAAACTGGAACAGGAAGACCAGCAACCACAAAAAAAATCTTCCATTAGCATAGGCACTTAACCCCATTTACTCCCAGACTTCAATTGCCTTGGTTTTAATTTACATTGGAAATGGACTCAAAAGGTTTGGGTGGCAGCGAATTCATGCACTAATTCACTCTATGCAGTGTGACTCCACTTGTACTTATTTCAACCTCTGGTTCCACTGAGCCTGGGTGTGGACAGGCCAGCAGAGTTCCTCTCCTGTTCTCTGCCAGGGGATCACACTCCTTCAGCATTTGATTGCCCCTCTTTTATCATCTAAGTTTTCCAGACAGGGACTCATAAGTCATTCTTTTTGCAATCTTCTCTCCTGTCACAGGCTAGTCCTACATTAGGATCTTCCCAATTACTGCTCAACAGTAATTATTCAGACACATTTAAAATGCAAACCAAATGTACCAGACCTCCTTGTACCTGCTGCACAAACACTCCCAGTTTGTCTCGCACCCACCATACCAGGTTATTATTGGATGGAGAAAACTTGCAATCACTAAATTTTTAGCAAGTCATTTCATAGCTACATTCACCTCATTTTTTTTTGAAACTGCCAAGTAGACACAAAGTCTTCCCAACATCAAATGAAACAGGCCCTTAAGTTCATAAAACATCTTAGATTCTTGCATGACATTTAGCTCTGAAACACAAAGTATTATCACTTCTAAAACCAAAATACATTAGGAGAGGCTGAATACACTTGCTTTAAAGGGCAACTCTGCCCCACTACTCTTTGAAAAATAAAGGATGCTCCATAACAAGAACAATCATCAGTGGGAATTCAAAACCAAACGGATGCACTGAAATGTGGAGAGTGTGTAATAAAACATACCGACAGTTGCCTTACAGTCATGTGCTGTAAATGCCCTGCAGTTTTTGGAAGAGTAATGCACGCTCACGAGACAGACATCAAGGCAATTGCCCATGATACAATGTTAAAAAAATAGATTGTATGGTTTGCAGTAGCATCAAGTCTCTATTCAAGTGTAAAAAAATTAATTGACTCCATCTGTATTGGCCTAATGACTGATTAAATGACTAATCACGGAAGTCTTAATTAAAATCATTTTTCTGTACAGAAGAGGATGAAGGGAGGAAGGCAATCATTAATGTGTTATAATGTGTGTCAGATTCCATTTGTGCCATTTACTAACAGCCATCAAATGAGTAATTATGCACAAGGTCATTCTGTAAACTTTCTGCATACATCAGACTGATTGGATTAGGGCTTGGTGCTTGGCTGGGTTCTGCGTGCGCTGGCTTTTTTTCCAATCACAAACCAGGTAATTAATATTGCTCAGAATAAATAATAAAGGGGGTTGACATTTCCTCTTCCATCTTCGCATCAGCCAACCCAGTCAAGATTCCTGTACAAGTTTCATACGTTCCTGGGTGAAGCCCCGTCCCTCACTCATTAAATCCAGCCC
This sequence comes from Jacana jacana, assembly GCA_013400555.1. NCBI lineage: Eukaryota > Metazoa > Chordata > Aves > Charadriiformes > Jacanidae > Jacana > Jacana jacana. The sequence continues at coordinate 24,492 of VZTM01040870.1, read as the reverse complement.
ATCCTCAGCCACTCGGCGTTCTTCAAGCGTTGACAAGCATCCCCGTGGCACAGTGAAATTCTGTAATATGCCAGGAATTCTTCCTGCCTGAATGAAATGACCAGGCAATTAAAAGAATCCTTTTTTGAGTAAAGCAAGATGGCAGTATAAAATTAAAAGATTCTTTTAAGTGTTATTTGCCAGCCACCTGACTACCCTGACGCAGAGTGACCTTCGCTAGGGAAAAATAACAAACTGCTTCTACTTCAACAGCTGAGAGCAATCTATTTAAAACAATGCATTAAAATGAGTACTGGGGGAAAAAAAAGGTGCATCCTGAAATTAGATAAACCAACTTTCCACTTGCACGTAATTCATACACAGGACCCACACTTTTGGATGAAATGTTGCATATGAAAGTGTTGAAGCCCAAAGTATAAATTGCAGCATAGAAAACATGGACTGACTGCTCCCCTGAAATCTCCAGAAAGTCTTATTTGTACCCAGAATATGGAAAAAAAGACAAAAAAAGATGAAAAATATCTAAAGTCATAACTACATAACATCCAATTACACTTTTGGCACAATTAGATACTATTTTGTCTAAACTATTCAAAGTCATGCAAGTCACAGAAAAATATACGTAAAGCTACACCAACCAGCTTCATCCAGATTTCAACTAAATACACATTTCAATTAGTCTGAATTAATTATAGCACAAAATGCAGTCAAACCTGACCCCACATAACTGAAGAAAAATACGTGACAACAAATCTCTGCCTGCAGTAACTGTCAGCGTCACAGATGAGAAGTTCATTTTACTAATAAAGGGAAGAGCAGTGACAGTTTTAAAATTAAATTCAGCTATTCTATAAATGTAATTCAGTTTTAAGGTGGCTCTCAAGGCTTAGAACCAGCATTGAGACTTAAACGTGCCACTGAGCTTCTCAAGAATTAATGAATCTTAGTTTCATCTTCATGTGAAGACACAAACATTTAAAACAACCACAGGAATCCGTCACCACCAAACCAGAACCCTCCAAAATAAACAACTTCCTTTTTTTTTGGTTGTTGTTTTTTTTTTTTTCTGGAATAATTCAAAGCAATCTGCACTATTCTGCTAATGCAAATGAAAACTTGCACAACTACCTAAATTACAGGGTGGTGTGCCATTCTTCATCGTCACAGAAATGTAGGAGTTCCTGTTTCAATCATTCCTATTGTCTGAAGCACACCCGATGGTAACGGCCCCGCTGCCTGGGGAAGCTCATGAAGGACTCCCTGTAGGACTGACTGTGTGACGAGGGAGGTGCCAGACGACTTGGGAGTACAGTGAGTGACCTGTCTCAAACTGCAGCGTTGTCTTTTTTTTCTACAGCCACTGATCACACAGGTTATTCCTCATCTTTGATTCTATAACGATATTTAAGGGAAAGTCAAGCATTTCAAGTACGTCTCAAGTACCTGACAAGGTAAGAAGGCCGCCTCAGCACACAAGAACACACCCTGCACATAGATTACAAGTGTCCAACTAAGTTGGACTGAAAGGCAGCCTTTTCTCTCTCTTTAAAAAAAGTAAAGTCTCTTATGCCCAAAGAGAGAGCGCATTCTGTGGGGAGGCACCTCCACCCGGTTCTAGATCCAGAAATCCGGGAATCTGCAACTTTCTAGACCACTCAACGGGATAAGGCAAAATAGCTGCACTCGAAGGGGCTGGATCGGAGCCAGGAGAAACCTTCTAAAGAAAAACACAACAAAAAACCCACCAGTCTACACTGAATTCCCTGGTCACACTGCAAAAATGAGGGAGACAGTTGCTGCATGGTGTAAATGAAGCACTTTTGAAAGTGCTTTAAGTACTTCAGTACAGCTGATTTCTTTTATTAACCAGAGCACACTGTCCCGGCTATTTTGACATAAACGTGACTTCTCTCATTGGTTCAAGACAACAGAATACCTTGTCTGCTGAAGAAAAGCTACTGCAAACCAGTGGGACCAACCCCATTCAGAACTGGAATCACTGTCCCTGCACGAGTCAGCAAGTCCCATTACAATTATTTGATGCTTTACTATTAGCTGAACTGGTGAAATGGTGGGGATTTAGGCATCATGGCATTTGCTCAAGGCAGTATTTTAAAAAGCCTGTAACCTGTTGAACAGTAAATAAATGGAAGCAAACTCTGGAAAAGTTACCAACAAGCAGACAATAGTAAAAGTTACTTTGATCACAACCCAATTAATGGGAGAGGTGAAAAGCCAAACAAACCACCTTTCTCAGTGTTGCGAGTCACATCCCTCTCAGAGGGTATCTCCACACCCACTTTGTCAGTCAAGAAACACACATTAGAAATCCCCTATTCTATTTGTTTTGTACAGTGAGCACAATTTCTGCATGAACATCCAACTGTATTTCCATCCTCTTTGTGTCACAGAAACCTCATTTACCAGTCATTCTTTTCCACGTGAAAAGATCTATAATGAGGAGTCTTTCTGTCATTGCCCTGCTCCTCTGAGTCAGGAATTTTCATTTCCCCCTGATACTCGCTGCTGTAACTGCTATTCCATTTACTGTCATCTCATAGCACAGCCCTACTGCAAGCACATCTGGGGCTGGATCCTGGAAAAGATTCAGTATTGCTTTCAGAGTTGCCTATTGATTAAAGGGTTATGAGAAACAAGGCTTCTTATTTACTATGTTCTCATGTGGCACTTATAAAAAGGAAGGTTTATTCACTATACTTAGAATGATGGTGTCTTCTTCCAGCTGGTCACCTACCAAAAATATCTGTGGGAGAATACTGGATATAAAAAGTAGGACTAGGAGGCCTACTTGCACATGCACTTTCTCAGAAAACAACTGAAAAGGCAGAAAGTTATCCAACAGCTAAAAATATATTTTTAAGTCCCATTTAAGCAGTATCACAAAAGAAAAAGACTCTTTTTTTTAGGAAATAATACTGTTCAAAACAGTATTGCTTCTATTCTTTTCAAACATATATGAAACAATTTTCACATACTGAGCCAAATTTAGATTTTCTGTGCTTAAATAAACTGTAATTTTTATGCTGCCACAGTCATTGAAGTCACCCTTGTAAAACTTGACTAACCTAGTAAGCAGAGGTTTTCTTCTCCAGGTGATTTTTCACTTTTTAACTGTCTACCTGTGTCATACGTAATGCAATTATGGAGGCTCACTTAAACACACCAACCAGTTTGAAACCGACAACGTTACATGTAGTTACTGAGTGTAATCACAGCAACCCAGAAATCAGAGCAGACTGCAAAACTAAGCTGAAGAAACAGACAGGAGATTTGATGGCAATTTTAAAGGTGTAGTGAAACCTCCCACACCTACTTCGTTTGAAAGAGGGCAAAAAAGCTCTAACAAAACAAGAGAAGCACTTAAAAAAAATCCCAACACCTAAAAAAATCCAACAGCAGACACTCTCCAAATTGAAGGACTGAGGAACATCGTTCTGGCGAGTACAAGCCCGTGTTATAAGGAAGTAAAAGACATCTTGGCATGAAATGTGAAAGGCAGTGATATCTTCCAGTGGTCAGGTAGGAAAAGCACTGGGCCAATACCTATTAGGGGTGGTGCACTGCTCAGGGACAAACCACTCGGGGCAGGCAGCGTTCTCCAGCCGAGCAGCAGGAACACCCATTCACACATACCTGCTGTCTTCCATTTTCTCCTGCGAGACACTCATCTTCTCAGCTTTCTCAGCAGATATTCTGCCACTTGGCTTTTTGCCTCCTTTCTACAGGGGAAAAAAAAAAAAAAAGAATAAGGAAAAAAAAAAAAAAAGAAGTATTTCTGTAGTGCTCAAGGAAAGTGCCAAAAATGGTGTAATTTATGATGTGCTAGTGTTTTCCTTTGCATTCATAAGTTAAGAACAAATGCAAAATCATCAGCACTTGAGCAGGGTGGGTTTCAATTTACATATATTAAGACTCTCTCATGATTTCCCATGATTTATTTCTGTAAACAAACCCGGATCCTGGTCACTAAACTATTAGCATCCCCTACAGTAACTCAAGCCAAATCACATACAAGATAAAAGCCAGAACGTACAGCTCAACTGTCAAAAGAATCTGTAACCAGAAGCTGTATCCAACTCTCTGATCTGACACTCCTACCTGCTCTTCTCCAGCAAGAGCTAAAATCTTACTGGAAATGAAGCAAACTACCGACACCTGACCTTATGGAAGGAGCACATCTCACTCCTCAGTTCAAACACCAGTATCAAGGATTTGTCCTAGAATTTTTCCAATACCGTTTCAAGCCTCCAGGTCACACACTACATCACTTTCTGGACTATTTTCTGGAATTTTTAAATGCCTACACCACTGTTTTCGTTATTTTAGTGTATTGTATCCATGCAAATGCAGTATTTTGTATTAAGGCCGGCACAGATAAAAGTTTAAGAGCTTTTACTTTTTTTTTTCCTTTTCTGAAATATTCTTCAGGAACCTGGCAAAACCTGAGAAATTCCAGTATTCCACAAAATGGGCTGGGGCTTTTCCCCTTTGCACTCAGGTGTAACAGAACTGATCCCACCCTCTACGGGTTTTGTCACAGCCAACACTGCAAACAGTCGGGTATTACTGCAACTACTCACGATAATTTTATACCAACCCACCACGCAGCAAGTCAAATTTCACAGTTAAATAACATCTGTTCTGTGAAGAACCTGCAAGAAGGCTGTTTTGGTCACATTCTTAATGAGTGGAAACTTGAAGAACAATTTCAGCAGAAAAGAGGAGAACACTTTGGTAGGTAATTGCTAGTGTTTGCACTAGGAATGTCCATCTCCTCTTTCTTCCCTGAAGGGTCACTGATGTTCCTGCTCTACTGTTAAAGAGGGAAGTTGAATGGGGTTTGACAGGTTTTTTTTGAACTTCATTTCCCATCCCTGACAGCACTTCTACCAGCCTTGGGACTACAGCACATTGCTGAAGTATCTGCTCAGTGTTAAACGTTTCATTTGAACCTGTGGCACAAGAGCTGTCCATTAATAGTAATAATAATAAAAAAAAACAGGTTAAATTTAGTGGCACAGGAACCTTTCTGAAACTGTTAGTGCATGAAGAACCTGGAGTTAGCCTGTAAGCAGTGTGGTTCTCATTCATTGCCCAGAGAATAAATACTGCTACTACAGCAAAAGCTAATGGAGAGAAAGATGTTATTTAATGTCCTTGCAGAGGCGAAGGCTTCACTTTTATCTTGCCATATAATGGTGAAGTTATGGCACTGTGGAGATTACTGCAACATTCACAACTAGAAATGTCTTGCTTTAAGGTATTCCAGCGAGGATAAAGTCTTACAGTTAGAACATTATCTTTCTTTTGCGCTTCACCCCGCAGAATTTGAGACAAACACTACGTTTTTTTAGGTTTTGTCCTGGATTACTCAACAGCTTTCCAACACAAAATACTCCTGCTAGGACTAGGAATGTGTCAAGACCTATAGTAACAAGTGAAGACTTGGTGGCTACAGCTGGGTGATGTGGGGAAGCACTGGAAACACAGAACTCTTGAATTCACACTCCCATTCACTGAAGGACCCCGAGCCAGTCACCCTACACGGACAGCAGATAACTGGCTCCCTAGGAACAGCAGGACTGTTTAACTGACATACAGCCTACAGCTGTGAACAGTCTTTATAAAGCACAAGCACCGCAGCAGTTAAGCGTCACTGCGTCACCTAGTCCTTCTGTAACACACCTGTAAGTACACAAAGCAATTAATGAAATAACACCTTTCACAGTGAACACAACTCCCACCTTTATTTATAAAGCTTTCAGAAACCCTACACATCTACAGTCATATTTCAGTTGTCCCCCATTACTGGTAAAATGGCCCAAAGAAGGTTTCGACAGCAAATCAGACAGTATTGCACCAGGCATTAAAAATATATATATATAAATATATATATCACACGCTTTCAAAGTGAAACTAAAGCACCCAAATCAGAGAATCACTCCTTAAACATCCCCTTCGCGTTAGCTTTAATTACAACAACTATTACTATCAGCAAGACAAAGATCACGTTCCACCTTTGAGGGATAAGTGCCAGCAGGACGACTACTTTCATAACAACCATTCAAGATATGGCAGCTTGACCTCTCTGGGAGTGAACTATCAATTAATTACCTTTTTACAGCCAATTCAATTAGAGCACACTAATCACTGGTGTAGGACATCAAGCCAGAAGTTGGGGGCGGGGGGGGAAATGGAAGGAAGAACTACTGGCAGTGGACAACCCTCAGTAAGGATGACAGGGCAGGAATCCTACAGCTGCAGGTGTAACGTTTATTACCATCAGGCCAATCCTTATTAGTTGTATGTCGCATCTTAAACGCTATGATATCATCCTCAGTTAACTGAACTTTTGAAAAAAGAAAGTTATTGGTCTTAGGGGTAATAGACATTCAACGTAAAGGTGACCAGACACACTGCATTAGTCTTTAATGTTAGAGTCAATTCACCAAAGAGCCTCGTTCATTAAGGAAAAAAAAAAGGAGGAGGAAATACTACCTGATCAGCAGAAAGCAAAATATATTTAACTTCTCTTAAATAAACTCGAGTTACTGAGATCTGTTTTGCTACTATCCCGACTCCAAAGATTATCTACAATAACACACTCAGATAAGCAACAGAACACAAATATGTATCTATCCTATTTATAGCATTTATGAAGTAAAATGGCAGAAGGGAGTATGTTAAAGCATCTCTTCTCACATGAACTTCTGTGAAATGAATCTTGCACCATTTAGTTTGGTGCAGATAATGGAACCTGGAAGAAAAGTTACCCAGTCCATCTCTGAAAGAGCAAGGGAAGGCTGCTCCTTTCAGCGGTCTTGATGGACAGGATTTAGAGTATAAAACAATATATTGACAACCTGGTTGCATCATATGAAATCATTGCTAACTCTGCAAATTCAAATTAAAAAATTATACTAAAGCAAAAGAAAGGAGCCAGTGTGGGTTTTCCCCCTCCCTATCCTGTAACACTAACACTGTGCTGTTCCTAAAGGGGCAGGTTTGTCTTTGTGGAAAGAAAAGCTCTGTTTGTCCCACCTGCAGAATCCCAAATGCATAAAAGAACATCCCACTGGAACTTCTCTTCTAGATTTGTCTGTCCTGTGCAGGTTCTTACACCACAATGCCTGCTGCAGTACCTCAGAACTCTTCCCCAGTATTCCAAGCAATGTAACCAGCACCGGTCAAAGGCCTGTTTTGTGAGTGTGCCCATTGAGAGACATTCTCCTGTTTAACGCTTGTTTTGAGACAGGCTTGTACATCCTGTGCTGCACCTCACCCAGTTACCAGCACTTGCTGTTCCAAAAGACTGTTCCTCACTTCATGTTTTTTTTCTGCTACCTTAATAGAGTACTGATGTTTGTGCCCGCTTCCCAGTAAAGAGCTCTGATACCTTTCCTGGAGAAACAGGCTTTGCTGGCAAACCTCTTGAATCTGATTCACAGTAGGAACCAGCACAAGAATAATACAAGCATTATTTTGCAATCTAGATGGAAGGAATATCTCAATAAACAAACATTGGTGTCTTTAGTCACTCAAACATTACAAATCCAGGCTGAATTCTATGAATCTTTGGTGCAATAAATACTACAACTGCAAATGGAATCAACCCTTGCTATAAAATAAATATATTTTTTTCCCCTTTCTAACTGAAGTAAGCATCAACTGTGATAACATGGGCTTTAGATCTGCTAATTCAGTTGCAAAACTTCTCTTTCCTCAGGGCTGCATTTCAGCAGGTTTTATACTAAAAGCTGCAGAGCAACATAGGCAGTAACCTAATGGTAAATGCACAGATATACTTTCATACTCATACTTTAGATAAATAGTACTTCTCAAACTGATGTTAAGCAATGTCTGTGGTTACACCTGGCTGGTAGCACGAGAGGCTATTGTCAGTTGGGTCAAAACATTCTGAGGAGAGCGCTACATTTTGCCAATGTTCTGAAATGACAAAGTCCCAGTCCCAGTTCAGCTGCAGGTCACCTTCGGGACTGGGAACTGTGAGATACCTGCTGACCAAGGTAGTGCAACCTTTCAGAGTGACAAGCCTGTTTCTAGACAACATTTTATATCAATCTAATATCATAGAATCATAGAATCATTTAGGTTGGAAGAGACCCCTGGGATCATGGAGTCCAACCATCAGCCCTACTCTACAAGTTCTCCCCTACACCAGATCCCTCA